>RJWJ010036019.1:0-16322 GCA_004363605.1 Indri indri
ATGCTCACGGTGCTCAAAATCAAGACCTCGACCTCATTAACGCAATGTTCTGGTCAGCGGGCTTGGGGAAATGTGATGATGTTAATTATGTGCTGATTTATTTAATCCTTGGTCTTGTGAAATGTCGTGCCCTCGCCTTCCCCTCCTTCCCCCGGGGACTATAAACTCTGGCCGGGGGCTGGGGCAGGAGGGGAGCGGAGAGTGGACTGGACTCTGGGACCAGGCAGACCTGGATTCGCTTCCTGGCTACTGTGACCCTGGGTTACCTTCTGAACCCAGGATTGGGTAAGGATTATGGGTTTGGCACTGCGCCTGGCGGGGAGGAAGCTCTCGGTAAACTCCAGCTGTTGTTATCATTATTGTTAGTTCTTCTTTTAGTCTACCAACTGAAGGATGGTTTTCCGTCGCTCCGTCAGAGGCAGTAGAGTGGAGACCAGCGTTGTCCAGTAGAAGTTTCCACAATGATGGAGATGTTTAATATCTGAACCGTCCAATGTGACCGCCACTAGCTACATGTGGCTATTGAGCACTTAAAGGCGGCTAGCGCATTTGAGGGACGGAATTGTGATTGCAGTTAATTTTAATGAATTCAGAGTGAAATAGCCACATGCTTTTTAGTGGCCACTGTATTGGGCGGCACAGGTGTAGAGGGCAAGAGCGCAGACTCTGGCACAGACCACCTGGGTTCCGGTCCTGCTTCTGCTATTTCCTACCTGGAAGACCTTGGCCCAGTTACTCAGCTGCTCTGGGCCTCAACTTCCTCATCTGTAGAATGTAGGTATGACAGTACCAATTTCCCAGAGTGGTTACGAGATTAAATGCATTAATATACATGAAGTGCCCCATTTTGGAAGTGCTCAGGCCCCCGAGCTGTTATTATTGCTCTCCTTAGCTGTAACCCTCAGCGTGACTGTGTCTCCCACTGGACAGCAGCATCTTGAGGGCAGGGCCTCAGTCGGCTGCTGTCCTGAATCTATCCTGGGCCCCAGCCCAGGACCGAGAAAGCTGGTGTTCATTGACACCACACTGGAGTGCAGGAGACAGGGAACGCCTGGAGGAGTTCAAGGACAGGAGATGCCCCAGTTGACAGCCCAACCCAGGTGGCTTCTCTCGCCACGGTGGTGATGGGACGGTCACCCTCCCCGAGAAGGGGTGGGCTGCGAGAGGCAGGGCAAGGCAACCCGAGAGAGCGGCTTTGATGGGCTCAGGGTCAAGGAGCTTCCTCTGTTCCAATCTCCTGGGCCAGGGAGCTGCAGGAGCCGTACGGCGTCTTCTCAAGCCCCTCTCCAAACACTGGAGTTCCATCGCCCCATCTGCCAAACTCAGCCATGAAGCCAGATGTCAGGAGGGCTCCACCAGAAGCAGCGGGCTTCTAAGAAATGGAAGATCGGGGTTCGACGCCAGGGCCCTGAGCTAGGCCTTCGGAATTCCCTTTCCTTTTCGCCCAACTCGATTTCAGGAAATTGGTGCAAGCCTGTGTCCTTCCCCTCAGCTCCTCCCACAGATAAAGGCCTGAGGGCAGTAGGTATGTGGGGGCGCTGTGGGGATTTCCAGACCCCAGGACTTCTGGGTGCCCCCAGGGGCATAGCCTCAAATTGTCCCAAAGAATCCAACAGCATCAGAAGCCAAGAACCTTCTGAGGGTCTCCAAAGTCCCCACCTTTATTTTGACTCCTCACTCCTCTCCTATCCTGGACTCAGTAGGAAACGGTAGGGTCTGAAGGTGGGGGCCAAGTCTCCTCTCCGAGGTGGCCCAAGAGAACAACTGCATCTCCCAACACAAGGCCAGAGTTCCCTCCTCCCCCAGTTCTGCAGCCAGGAGCAACCCACCCTCCAGAGTCACAGAGAAATGCCACAGTCCCATGGGACACAAAAACAGGGCATGGGGCAGAGTTGGGGGACCATCTCTGTTCCACCTTCCCTGATTTCAGGGTAAAAGACAGCATGAGGTTAGACTCCAGGAAGGACTTCCTGAGGGTGAGCAATATGAGATGGTGGGTTGTAGGAGCTGGTTACATTTAACCCTCTGATCAGGCTGATGGGGTAGAGTGGGGTGACATGAAGCATGGGATTTAGGACACACAGGATACATGGCTGACATGCTCTGTTGGCTAGATTTGAAGTCAGACCCATTTAGGTTTAATCCCAGCCAGGCAATGATTGGCCGTGTGACTTTGGGTTAATGGTTACATGATGCTTCTATTCAGTTTCCTCATCTGTAAAATGGGGATGAAGTGGTTCACCACCCAGGCTGTTTTGAGGAGCGAAGGAGGCCATGCGGGTGGACGGCCCTAGCCCAGTGCCTGACCCACTCTAGGGAATGGAAAGGTGGCCAAGGACAGGGAGAACAGGTTGAGCAGGCCAGGGTTTAGGGTGCAGCAGGAGCAAAGACCTGTGGGAAGGTAGGCTGGGAGTGGGGACTGGTCACCACAGCTGCAGACGGCCTGGGCTCTCGTCCAGACCAAGAGGTGTGCCCCAGCCCCGCTCCTGCACCCACTTTCAAGGCAATCCTGGGAGGCTGAGAGAGAACTGGGACCCTTCCCCGGAGATCTGTGCTCTTCTGGCCGACCCCCATCCCTGCTAACCTGGCCACTCTCATTGGCCAATCCCCAGACAGCCTCGATCCTCCCCCGCAACACCCTCAGGGAGCCCTTAGAAGGACCCGGGGCTGCTTCAGGCCCGGCTCTGATGAGTGTCGGGGCCGGGAAGCCAAGGGTGATCTGGGGGTGTCAGCTGGCGTGCCCATGGACCCACTTCCACACTTTCAAAGCCCATCTGGACCTTGTGGAGGGGACGGGAAGAAAGCTCGCTTGGCTTGGCTGGCACCATGGCATTGGCTGGCCCCGGGCTGCGTGACCTTGGTGGGCCTCCCTCCCCTGTGCCCTCCTCATGAGTGAGGAGGACTCTGGCCACCGGGCTGTAAACAGCCTTGCAGAGTCAGCTCAGGCCGGGCTCCCCACTGCCAAGGAGGAAAACAGAGAGAGATGGTGAGGGCTTGGGAAGCCCAGAGCTCTAAGGACCCAGTGGGTATTTTAAATTCAGTTTTAGGCCTCTTGTTTGCAGACACACAAAGGTCTTGTGATGAGCTGAGACACAGCCCCTACCCGCCTAGACTAGGGGGTTTCAGGGTGGCCATAGTGGGTGGAGGCAGGGGGTGTCTCAGTCTGCTATGACTGACTCCCGCCATCAGAATGAGTCCACGGCGTCCCCAGAAGGGAGAAATCTCTGACTTACAGTGTCCAGGACCTGAGAGTGGCTCATTACCAGTAAGGATAATCCAGGGGCACATGGGGGCATTTTAAGCTCTCCTGAGAAACTGTGGACCCCTGGAAGTGTCTTCCTCCCCGTCTCGTCTCTTTCTCGCCCTCACTGCTGCCAGTCCTGCCGGAGAGAAGGGAGCCAGGGGCGGCCCCAGGGCAGGGCAGGGCTGTGGCTGGGGGTGGAGAAGTGGAGAGCTGGCTGCTCCAGGGTCCCTGCTCATTCTTTTCACCCCCCTGCTCCTCACCCCCAAGCCAGCCCCCCTGGCCTCTGCAGCGCAGCCTTGCCCAGCGGGACCCCAGCCGGGCACCTCCCTCCCTCCCTCCTCCACCCACAGCTGCCCACTGCCAGGTACAGAGGATAAAAATACCCGGTGGAAAACACGTGGCTCCAGGTCAAACATTAACCTGCCTGGCATGCTGGCCACAGTGTCCCTTCCCAGGCTACCTGGCCACCAACACGCAGCTGGTGGCGGTGTCCTATCCCTCTGGCCACCGATAAAATTCTCAGATACTTACCCACATGCTTTCAGCAGGAATTCTTCAGAAAGCAAGTAAGCACCCACCTGAGGACCCCAGCCCAAGGACACGGGTCTGGCCAGCCCCTCCAGACTGCTGGCTGCAGGGACGCTCCTCCCTCCGGCTCAGCCTGGGGTCTTCCCTGCAGATCTTTCCCTTCTACTGCAAAGCTGGGCTCGCTTAGAGTTCAGAGGGAAGGAAGGAAGACAGGCAGAGGGAAGGGAGTGGGAGAGGATGGAGGCTGGCCAGTGCCGGCATCCACCCCCTAGCATGCTGAGAGGCACCTGGGAGGAGGCACTGGGGAGAGGCAGGCAGGTGGAAGTCCCAGGCTTGTCCTTAACTTGCCCTGCTTGCTGGCTCTGTTGTTTTCTGTGGCTGAGGAGGCCAGACAGGTGGGCATTCCTCCTGTGGACCCAGATGGCTTCACCTACACACCTCAGGCCCAGCAGGTACTACCAGGCAGGTGCTACTGTGGCCGTCCCCACTGCTGCCGGAGGCACAGGGCTGGGAGAGCCTGACCCTTGGCCCTGGCTCATCACAAGCCTGTGGGGTCCAATGCCCAGTGGTTCTAGGAAACGCCTGCATGGCAGGCAGCCTTGAGCCTGCGCCAAATGCCCCATTTTCTGTCAAGGAAGCTTGATTGTGCCCAGTGAAGAGTACGGTCCACCTGGGCCCAGCCTGTCACTCCAGCTGGTTTGAGGGTCAAGGAACCCCATCTGGAGTCTGAGAAGGATTTGGGGAGCCCTAGGGTGTCTCTGGGGCCAGGGAGCACTTTGATATCCATGGCAGCATCAAAGGGGCATGGCAGAGAGTGTGTAAATATTAACTTTTAAGGGAAAGCAGAGGGTTTGAGCAGAGGTCACCCACCTCTCTTGGGTGGCCAAGAGCTAGTCCTGCCACCGGGTCAAGAGTCCAGCACCAACAGAGAGTTGGGAGGCCTAGAGCGTGGTCCCTGAGAAACAGTGCAGCTCCCCGGGTGCAGGAATTCCTACCCAGGACTGTTCCCCAGGCTCCACAAGATGTTTCCCACCAGGGTGGTGGTCACTGTGCCAGGACAGGGCTCTGGGGACAGCTCCCGAAGGTCTGGCCCTGCCGCTGAGGCAGTCAGGGCACACAGGAGGCCCCGGAGGCCCCAGGGCATTTGGAAGCCTTTGGTTCAGAGCTATGTTCTGACATTTGAGAAGCCACATGGCCTTGTATGAGTCACTACACCTCTCTGAGTCTCAGTTAGCTTGTCTATAAAATGGGGACAATGATGTCCAGCTCTCAAGATGTCCCGAAGATTAAGTCAGCTGTTCTTCGTGTGGTGCCTGGCACACAAATTATTTTATAAATGGTCACTCTAGTTTTCTCATCTGTGAAATGGGGATAATCATGCCCAGCTCACAGGACTAAATGAGCTGGTCTTTACATTGTTGTAGCACATAGACACTGGTCTCTGTCAGCATGGCTGTCAGCTGTTTACTCACCTGGCTTTGATCATCTCTAAGGACCTCAGCTGGAGGTGTGGGCTCTCAGCACCTGCTCTCTCAACATAATCACACACCAGCTCTTCCTCTCCCAGCAGCCAGACCTGCATCCTATCTCCCTCACTATTGTGCTGACATTTGCTTTGGCTCTGGAGCAATTACCTGTTGGATTGAACAAAGGCCAAGGAGGGAGGCAGAAGCCCTGCTTTGGAGGAGCCCAGGCAGAGGTGTTGGTCCGTGCCCTGACCTCAGACCCAAGAAACAAAGCCGATGGTGCAGGGAGGTGGGGGTGAGGTGGGGGTCAGGATTCAATTCCCCTCGCTGCGGAGCCGGGGCCGGGGAGGGAGAGGTTTGCATCTGGATGCCATCTGGAGGAGGGCAAACACCGAGGGGCCACTCGAGGAAATGCCTGAGCGGCAAATCAAATCCTGCAAAGAAATCACCAAGCCCTTGAAATGAAATGTGTGCGGGACAGGAATGCATCTGGGGAGTGGGGGGGTGGCGGGGAGAACAGGCTAGGAAAGGGTCCAAGGAGGAGAAGGAGAGACAAGCCTGGGGCCTCTGGGGGGCCCTCCCTGGGCTGGTGGTCCCTCACCCCCAGCAGACAATGAGGCTGGGAGCCTCTGGGCTGGGGTTGATGATGGCAAGATCCCCAAACACAAAGAGGGTGTCTGCATTGCCTCCAAGGTCTAGGTCTGGCTCCCTGTACCCCCGGCACTTGTCAGACCCCAGCCTCTAGAGTGCTGCTGTCCTCCAAAGTAATGAATTTGTCCACAATGAAATAGCACCTACTGTGACGTTGGCTACTGTGTGCACCGCCCCAGGCTGAGAATCCTAGACTCTCAAAGGGGTGTATCAGCATGGCGTGGTGGCTTGGAAGTCTAATAGACTGGATTCAAATCCCCTCTCTCCTTAAATTGACGTTCATAACATTTAACTTGCTTGGTCAAGCCATTTTCTCATCTGTTAAAGGGCTTAGTCTCACAGCTTCTTGGGCCTCCCTGGGAGTGTGGCCAGTGCTAACCTTGGGTGGGGCCCCAGAGCAAGGCACGGGTTTGGGGAACTCACAAGTCTCCACGGGCAGGGGAATGCGTACTTGAATTTTCGGACAACACCCCTTGGCCCACCCTGCTGATGTCATGAGGCAGGGCTGAGCCAGCCCTGGCCCAGCTCTGTTCAAGGAAGGCGCCATATGATGCAACCCCAAGTGAGGAGTCAAGAAACATACTCACCCCAAGTAATCGGACACCTGTAGGACCTGGTCACATCGGCCTTCTCCCATCACTCCCCCTGTAAACCAGGCCAGGCAGGCATACGTGAGTGTGTACACACACATGCATGTGTGTATGTGTCTTTGTGTATATGATGTGTGTTTCTTCAAGTATCTGTATCTGTGGATGTGCATATTTTTGTGTTTGTATGTGTTTATTTGTACATTTTGTGTGTTTTGTGCAAATGTGTTTATACGCTTTCATATGTGAAAACTACGTGCCCATATTTGCATGACTGTGTTTGTATGTATCATGCATCTATGACTGGTATATTTATGTGTGTTTAGGTCTATATTCACATATTTGTGTGCATGGTTTTGTCTGTACAGTCTGTGTATATGCTGTGTGTTTGTGTCCGTGTGAATCTACAGTATACATGGTTTTGTGTTTGTAGATAAGGTATGTGTTTGTATGATGTGTTTCTGTGCAGTAATATGTGTTTGTGGGTTTGATGCATCTGTGTATAAGTGGCATGTATGTGTATTATGTGAGTATGTGTGCATATATAAAACGCAATTGTGTCTATACGTATGTGTATATAATATGCCCATGTGGAAATGTGTGCGCATAAGCATATATGAATAATGTGTGTATATGTTCGTGTGTTTGCATATGTAACGTACATGGTGTGTGTGTGCCTGTGCCTGCGGGAGGCAGCCCAGTGCATTATGAATATCCCTGGACTGGCAGCTGACGGAGGGGGTTTGAACCCCAATCCCCTGGCCGTGAGGCCTTATGGCACTGCTTTGGCCCTTCCGAGCCTCTGTAGGCCCAGCTGTCCTCTAACCAGCTGTGCTCCCTGCCCTGCCTCCTGCCCACAGGCCTGGGGAGAAGAGCATGAGGACAAGCAGGCAGCCCATGCAGGACGGGTGCGGTAAGCACGAGAGGGCCTGCCAGGTCCAGCCCCGCGACCAGGACTGCGGAGGAGCAGGACACAGGGCTGGCCCGCACTGAGCTTACATTCGAGGTGCAGAGACGAGACTGAACCCAGAAAACAATGGGAGGATGAGGAAGGGCCTGGAGGAGATTTGTACGAAGATGTGCTCCCAGAGGCCAGGAGAGGCCATGTAGGCACAGGCCCCCTCGGTGGGAAGAGCCTGGGTTCAAATCCCAGCTCTGCCATATACTTGCTCTGGGATTACAGGCAAGTCACTTAACCTCTCTGTGCCTAAATTTATCCATCTGTAAATTGGGATCACAACAGTGTATGCCTCAGAGGGCTATTATAAGAACTAAAACGTGTTACCACATGCAAGTACTTAGAACAGTGGCTGGCATCCAGAAAGTGGCCAACAGGCGTCAGCTGTTATTAGCAGAGAGTGAGAAGCCATTGAATTAGTTGTAAGTACATAGAAAATCAGATAAACAACAACAAAAGGGGCCATCATAAATTCCAGGAAGGATAAAAAGTTGTGCAAAGGAAAAAAAAAAACAAAACCACAGTTTACTAACTGGCTCAACCCTGGATGTCAATGCTTTACAAGGTCATGTTCTGTTCCCATCTGACCAGAATGACATAGGGATTACGGGCGGGGGGTGGGGTGCGCCGAGTTGTGGGCGGGGACAGCATGGGAGAGAGCCAACCCTGGAAGACTCTCACCACAAGTGAACGTGGTCACTTCTGTTCAGTGGGACTGCTGTGTGACTCTTTATGTGCAAAACAACTGCGATAAAGACTACAAAAAACACAACTAAATCCATTTAAATAATCAAGTAGAAAACCATGCCTTGTGGTCATGTGTAGCTGAGCTTTAAGCGTTGGATGGTGACGTTGGCTATCTGTCTCAGCAGAGGGGACAGCAACTGCATACGGCCTCCTGGACTGAGGTGCCTGGGGAGGGGGACGTCTCCCTACCCCCCCCCCCACCCTAGGAATGACTTTGAGGGAGCACGAGGGAGTGTCCTGGCGGCTCAGCTGTGGCTTTTCGAAGAAGCCAGACCAGGGATGTTACCTTAACTGTCCTGGAGATCCCCCCTCCCCCTGCACTGGCTGCATTGTCATCAATTTAAATAAGTGGGTAAGAAGAAATATAATAATATTAACTGAAATGTATATGCAGTTTGAGATGTACAGCTCTTCTGAGGCTTCTTACATGTTTTAACTCATTTAATCCTCACACCAATCCTTATAACAGTCTGTTTTGATTTCCATATTAAAGATGGAGAAATGAGGCCCAGAGAAGTCAAGTATCATGCCCGAGGCCACACAGCAGAGCCAGGACTGGGACCAAGGCAGTCTGACCCTAGACTATTAGTAATTAACCGCTAATTATTCGCGAAGGCCTGAAGAAGCAGGGTTGGGGAAGAGAGGCAGGCCTGGCCCACCTCAGTGAGGGGTATAAGGAAGGAGAGGGTGGAGGGGAAGCACCCAGGCCACACTAGATGATGGATGTGGCCAGCGAGGGGCTGGGTTCCCACGGGAGGCAGGGATTATCAGGTCAGGCATCCCTGCCAGGGCCCTAGCAACCGAGTCCTGTTTGGGCAGCCGGTGCAGGGCCAGGTGGTTGGTAGAGCAAGGCAGAGCCAGGGCCTAGAGGCCTTTGGATGCCAGGCTGCTGACTTTAGCCCCCAAATCAGTCCAGGAACCCAGGCCTGGACCCCACTGCCAAGTCAGGGCCTCGGCCCTCCCCCCAGTGCTCCTGCCCGTCTGCACTCCCCTTGGTCACTCAGTCACTCCACAAACACTCACTGAGTGCTCGAGGCATGGTAGACAGTAGATTCTGGATCCAGAATACTAGGGTTTGAATCCTGTCACCTGCTCGCTGTGACCTTGCACGAGTTGCCCAACTGCTCTGTGCCTCAGTTCCTCTCTATCCGTAAAGATTATAAGAGCATTGATCTCATAATGTTGTTGTGAGGATGAAATGAGTGAATACCCCTGAAGTGCTTAGTACAGTGCCTGGTCCCTTGGGCGTGCTCAACAATCTAGCTGCCGTGGTGCCCCTCTGTTGGTGTCTTTGTAGATACCAATAATAACAGCACTGCATTGAGCTTCACCGACCTAATCTCTAGTAATGATAATAAGAGGAATAGGAGCTTGCGTCTCAGCCCTCATGGGATTGTCAGTCTATTAAGGGGAGCTTAGACTGATAAATTACTACTAAACTAAGACACAACCAAGTTAATTGTACCTGACAGTGGAGGGCCTAACACTCACTGGTCCTGTGGAAAACAAGCCCGTTGGCAATGGGCTGGGGAGAGCCACTTTTCCTGCTTTGATCAGGGAGAGCAAAGCATGGCCCCCTAAAGAAAGGCTGGAGTGTCAGAAGGGGGCTCGTTCAGCCACAGATGGAGGCACCATGAGGCATGGCTGGTAGCTCCTCCGAGGCTGGCGAGTGGGGCTTGCTGGAGCCCAGGCCCATGGACACAACACACGTGCCACTTTTCTGCTTGCTCTGCTGTCGCTGAGTCTAGACCAGGGTTGGGAACCTGTGGCCTTAAGGCCACATGTGGCCTTTTAGGTCCTTAAGGTCTTTTGACTGAATCCAAATTTTACAAAACAAATCTTTTAATTTTTATGAATACATTTTTGTTCACCTTTTATATTTTTATTTTTAAAATGAACATATTTAAAATACCAAAGAATAAAATAAGTTTCAACAAAATAATCCTCCTAGACTGACTGGCACAATTGGAACATTAATAAGCCATAAGGGCTAAATTGGCCGCTGCTACGTTCTTGATTTGGTTCTAATTTCCCCCGCCTGACTGGCGCCACTACCGCATGAGGCTGGTTGGCGAGAGTTTATGGGGGTTGAGTATGCCAGTCTGTTCCCGGCTTTTCACAACTATTCACCATGATTCTGTTTGAAGTGGGATTTGTGAATAGTTGCACAGCTCAAAAGTATTTTTTTAATTCTGTTTGCTTAACAGGCCTTTGTGTCAAAGAAGACCAAAAGAACACTGAAGGAAGAAAACAGGTTTTTTAATGAGGATTGGGAATAGCAATATTATCTTGTTTCTGCTAAAGATAAAATGATTTGCTTGCTTTGTGTTACTGCAATATCAACATTAAAGAAATTCAATGCTCATCAGCATTATAACACTCATAAGGACCACAAATATTTTAAATTGGAGGGAGAGGCACAAAAAGTTGTATTGCAGAAATTAAAAGATTAAAAGCAAAAGCAGAGACAATTCTTTCAAGCAGCAAGAAGACCTGGAAATAATGCCACTGAAGCAACTTACAAAGTAGCAACTGATACCCATCTAGAGGATCAACTGAAACTAGAGACCTCCACGCTGCAACCAAATATTCAAATGCCTTCCAACAAAAAGCAGACACAACAAAGTCATTAAAAGGTTAGTCAACTCTAAAATTAACAAACAGTTTTCATTTTTGAAGTTATTAAGTACATAGTACTTAGATTTTTACAAAATAATGTACATTTTTTAAGTATGTCTAATTGAACTTTCTTGAACGTGGCCTCATTTGATTACAGCTAAATTGATGCGGCCTTCCAACATGAAAAGGTTCCCCACCCCTGGCCTAGACATTCTTACATCCAGCTGCAGTGAGAGCCGTTGCCCACTGTGTGGCCAAGGAGATTTTCTAGCCTTGAGGTGAAGTTTTCTCCCACATGTGAATGGTGTGCCTTCTGATGGCAGTTGGCTTCCTGGGGTCCCAATTCTCAGCAGGGAGAGGGTGTGCTGAGAGTCTTGAAGGGCACATGCCTGGCCTGGGTGGCAGGCCGCTTTCTCCCTCATAATGAATACTGGGCAATCTAGGGTCTCCCTCAGGCTGCATCCCCCTGGGCACTACCTGCTCCTCCCACCTCCCTCCCCCACAATACTGGCAGATGCCAGGACACATCCTTAGCAGCAACCAGGCAAAGAGAGGGAGATGTCCCGTGCTCCGCCCGCCGGGCCTCCTCCGCCCCACCCTCATGTCGTCATTCCGCTATGGATGTGTCGGAGCACCTGTTTGGTACCAGACACCGTCCTCGGCCATCCTGTGAGGTAGGAGTCTTCCTCGTTTGACAGATGAGGAGACTGAGGCATTAGAGGTTAGTTAGTAAGAGAGCTAGAGAGACAAGGAATGGGATTGGCAGCCAGTTGTGCAACTCCGGAGCCCAGGATGGTTACCACCCCTTACTAGTCTTCCTGCTGAGATTCTTTTTTTTTTTCTAATTTTTTTATTGAAGTAAAATATACATATGTAATTTACCATCTTTACCATTTTTAAGTGTGCAGATCGTTGGTAATAAATACATTTTTATTCCTTTTTCCCCTGCTTCTCCCCCTCCCTCAGAGATTCTAACAATCGCCACGGTCATCGCAAATATGCATTGCACGTGTCCTGTGTGCCAGGCATTACTCAAAGAGCTCTGCATGTCCCAACTCCATCCTCACACCGCAGAGATCAAAAACTCACCCGGGTCACACAGCTAAGCGTAGCACAGCCGGGCTCCAGAATTTCTCATGGTCGCCGCCGCTCCACTGGCTCCCAGGTAGTCGTTGACACCTCGACACAGAGAACGCTCTGCCGCTCTGCGTGCACTGGCGTGGGATCATAACAGATCTCCAAGATGTATTACGAAGTGGAAAAGCCAAGGAGCAGAAAACAGTGCGGTCAGGAGGCCGCCACCGACATAAGGCAGCAATGATCACGTAGACCTGCACGCTGAGGGCTCTGCGGTGTGACCGTGGGAGGCTGAGGAGCAGCAGGCCCGGGCGCATGTGGTGGGTGGCAAGGCGCGAGTGTGGATGTGACTTCTGAGCGGTAGCAAGCCCACAGGACACAGAGTGTTCGCAGGGCTGGGGCTCAAAACATCTCATCAGAAAAAGTCCCTGGGGGGGCATTGAAGAAAGGGCCCGGAAGCTGTCTAAGGCTTCGGTCCCTCCTGGAGCTGGCAGCACAGAGCTCTGGACCAGCCCAAGGGCCAGGGGACCAGGGGAAATGCCAGGTGAGACAAGGCTGGGTCCTGGCCCCTACAAGTCTGGGATCAGAGGGCTCCAGTGCCTGCCTAGAGTACTGGTTAAAATACAGCTTCCCAAGTCCCAGCCTGGAGACCCAGATTCGTAGGCGGTCTAACAATGGGGTCCTGGAGCCTATTAATATATTCTTGTTTGATTTAAAAATTATTTTCGGGCCAGGTGCGATGGCTCATGCCTATAATCCTGGCACTCTGGGAGGCCAAGGCGGGAGGATCACTTGAGGTCAGGAGTTCGAGACCAGCCTGAGCAAGAGCGAGACCCTGTCTCTACTAAAAAAATAGAAAGAAATTAGCTGGACAACTAAAAATATGTAGAAAAAATTAGCTGGGCATGGTGGTGCATGCCTGTAGTCCCAGCTACTCGGGAGGCTGAGGCAGGAGGATCGCTTGAGCCCAGGAGTTTGAGGTTGCTGTGAGTTAGGCTGATGCCACGGCACTCTAGCCCAGGTGGCAGAGCAAGACTCTGTCTCAAAAATAAATAAATAAATTAATTAATTAATTAATTTCATATATTTTTGAAAAGGTGAAAAAAACAGAGGAAAAAAAGAAAGGAAGGAAGGAAGGCAGTACTGAAGAGAATACAGTGAAAAGCAAGTCTCCCTCCAACTCCTGTGTCCCCGTGGAGACCATCCCCGGGGGCCAGCGGTGGCCGGTTACTCGCCTTCTTCCTGGAGATGTTCTAGAGACATACACGTGCTGTATCAATGCGTACAGAGCTGTCTCGCTCTTTCTCATGGCTGTGTTGTAAAGAAGGTGTATTTTTTAAAAGCTTCTCAGCAAATTTGGATAAACAGCTAGTTTTAGGAAAGACTGGCTAAGTGAACTTTGGGGCCGACAGCCCTACATTCAAATCTTGGCTCTGACACTTAGGAGTTTAATGATGTTGGGCAAGATTCAAGACCTCTCCCAGCTCCACGCCTTAGCTTCCCAAAACAGGTAACATGGTGGTGTTCAAGTGTAGATTAGAAGTAACTTCTGGCCAGTGCCTTGTGCGTGCTAGGGGATAATACTAATGGGGAGGGGGGCTGATACAATTACACACTGCGCAGTAACGCGAGAACGACCACGAAAAGTGTTTTCAGCAAATACACAAGGTTCCAAGACAGGCAGTGCTGCGGGCTGAATCCTTTCAGTTTGGCAGGAAAACTGCGGAGGAACAAGGCAGAAGGAGCTGCTCCCGTGGGCTGTGAGCCCCCATCCCCACAGTCTGTAAGGGACACTCGAGGATGCTCTGTCAGGGATTCCACAGCAGAGAGACGATGGGCCAGATGAGGTGCCTTCCAGGCACTTGCCAGCTCTGGGAACTCACGCATGGCTGTAGACGCAGCATGCTGAGAGATCACTTTCAGGGTGGAACTGACAATCTGTCGTGTGCCCGCTTTGTGGGATAATCCCTTGTTGGTCTGGACAGCAGGTGTCACTAAGTCGAGGACTAGCAGGGCCAGCGTTGGCTGGGAACTGCAGCCCTGGGCAGACTAGGGCAACTGTCATGAGTGCTGCATGATCAGGCCTGGCACTCTGTTGTCCCCCAGCCTGGTGGCTCCTGACTGAATGGGACTGGGGCTTCTTGTACAGCTCGTCCGGCCTTAGGCACACACAGGAGCTAAACAGATCTTTTTGGAATTACCTTTTGAATCACAAAACTAGTTGGGAAAAAAATAATTCCACAAAATTCAAAAAAAGAGTGGGGGAGGGGTTGGTCAGAAATGGGTTCAAATCCCAGCTCTCAATTTCCTAGAAGTGCAACTTCAGGGGAACTGTATAATTTTCCCAGGCCTTAGTTTTCTCGTTTGTAAAACAGGGCCTTCCTTAAAGGATTAAGCCATATGATGTCTGTTAAGAAATTAGCATAGGGCTTGCTACACAACAATAATCATCTAAATTTGTCATTTTTTTCCTTCAGCATAGCCAGTTGTTGGGATTCAATGGATTATATTTGCAAATTAATTTTATATTCACTGCCTTTGAGTAGCTGTCACTGAAATAGGAAAGCTTTATCACGGAGATCTTTAGGTAGGAGATAAGTGCTGAACTGGCGTTGAAAAGGAAAATGAATTCTAATTAATTCTGTGATTTTTTTATTGAGCACCTACTATGTGCCAGGCATTGTATATTAGGCCCCAGGGATGGAAGCAGTGTACAAGGCAGACTAGAATCCCTGTCCTCATGGAACGCACATTCTAGTGAATCATCCTAGCACCAAAGCCCCAGTCTGAGAAAGAAACTTAACCAGTCCCAAATACGCCCCTTTGCCTAGTCCTTCACTGTGGAAAGAGTCAGGTTAGGCTGCTTCCCTGCCCCAGGAAAGAATAGCCTGGCTAGTCCTATAGGTCACACTTCACTGACCCTTTGGGTACCCAATCTGGGTGACTTCCAGCCTCACATGGTGTGAGGGGCTGGCACTGCCGGGCAAGAGGTTCCAGGAGCTGGAGAGCACTCGTCCCTCTCTGGTGTCTGTCCAGGCCCAGAATGGCTCCCTCCAGGTAGCTACCCAGGCACCCTTGGCCTTCCCGGGTAGTTAATTGGGTAGGTGAATAAGGGGGACCCTGTTTCCTACAGACTCAGCCTGTTTGGGAGCCCTGTCTCCTCGGTTCCTCAGCTTTGTCCACTTCTCTGGCCTCCAGGGAGAAGAGGCGTTCTGCCCAATTTCTGCAGTGGTGGCCAGCCAGTTAAGTTCTGAGCTGACAGGAACCCAGCTCTCCCAATGCTTGGCCAGGAGTCCATCCCCCCCCTGCATGGGACATCCTCAAACTTAAGGCACTTGATCTTCTAACAAGCTCCACAGTCAGCTGTGTCCCCTGTGTGTTCACAGAAGTTTCAGGAGGCTCGGTTGCCAAGCCGCTGCTTCCCCATCTCAGGAAAAAGGCCAGTTTAAGGGCTGATACTTTATATCTTGCCCCTCCCTGGGAGCTATTAGGCAAGTGAGGCGTTTACTTTTTGAAGCCCTTGCTGTTTAGCTACAGGATTAGTTCTAGTCCATTTACTCACCAAGTCTGCTGGCCAAACGCTGGGACCAGAAAAGCACATCTCCCTTGCATAATAAATGTTTAAAAACGACAGACAGTCGGGTTTGACCAGAAAATGCCCCTGCTGGCAGGCCTGAAGCCACACTGGCTCCAGCGTTTAAAGTTCAGCTCCATCGCCTCTGCCTACCTACACCACCTGCCTCCAGGCACACAAATGGGCAGGAGCCTTCCTACCTACCTCCCTCCGCCACCTGCCCGCCCTGTGACAGCACAGCCAGCAGGAGTTAAAGCCCCCATAAATGCCCCGAGGTCCTTTGCTGGGTTTCTGTGTGGGTCCTGCTTCCTCCACCAAGCCCGGGGCTCCCTGAGGACAGGACCGTGTCTCCCCGCCACACCCAGCCCCGCCTTCAGGTCTTCCCATCCAGCCCAGCAGAGAGCTCGTTCCACCAAAGGGTCCCTTGCGCCCAGGCTCTAGGCTCATTTGCAAACAAAGACCAGATCTGTGTCAGAGCTGGCAGATGTTAAAGATAACCCCTCTCATCCTTTAGGAATTAGTCTAAAATATGCAATTGTATTTCAGGAACCTTAAGGGTGTTTCTGAAACCTTGGGGCCCAAGACAGTTATAACATATGTCCATTTTAGACTTTGGAAAATAGGGCGCTATAATTGGAAAAGCAGCATAGCGCTAAGTACAGGGAGCCGGTCTCTTTACATCTCAAATACCAGGTATTTAGGTGGCTTTCTTGGAACCTGGCATTAGGGACACGTGTGAACGGGCCAGGCTCATTTCTGAGGAGTGAGTGGGAGTGGCCAGTGAGGGTGCTCACGCAGGCGGGCAGCACCGTCTCTGAGCCCTGATGCTAATGCCCCTGCTGCCTGGCACCGGGACCCCAGACTCACCTCC
>RJWJ010036020.1:0-16331 GCA_004363605.1 Indri indri
ACCATTCATTAGGTTCTTAGATCAGACTGAAAACTAAAAGTTCACATCTACCTAAGATTGCTTGGCTGAGATCACTATTCTGAAAGCTTTCCAAAAACTTTAGAAGCTTCTCTAAGGTCAACTCAAGCAAGACATTTAAATCTACCATCCATTATCAGTGCTCAGACATCATCAACCTGTGTGTCCTTTAACTGTATGGCAATAAACATTTAAAATTCCAAATCTTGCATTTTTGGAAGATGTTCCAGAAATGAAAGTGGAATTTTTATATGCTGTGTCCTGGAGAAACAGTTCTAAATCTTAATAAATATGAGATGTACACTTCATCATTCATGGCAGCACACAGTGATCTTATCTACAGGATATCAGCTGTCTTGATGGAAATACCAGCCCTCAGTGAACACACAGGGTCAGAGCTGATTCTATGAAACATGCAAACCCATAGGCCCTAAATGGCCTGTTAGCCAAGCAGACATTTATTGCGGATTCTGATTGCACAGGGTGTGGCCAGTTAATACCAGCTGCACTGGCCTCAGTGAAGGTACAGGTCATTAGGCAGCACAGGCAGCCTCAGGGCACATATGCTGTTTGATTTTGACTTTAAACTATGCCCAGCTTACCTACGGTGGGGGAGGAGATGATCGGCATATGCTGGCAGGTCTTCAGTCCTAACAAGCTGGTAGAACAGAAGTAAAGGATCAGAAAAAGCAATGAAAAAACAAAGGGAGCATTTATAGACCTTTATACATTCATGGTTAGATCAACGTTTCCTGTTTTAAAAGCATTAATGAGGTCCTAAGCTCAAAATTTTAGTGTACCACCTGGTTAGCCAGTATGTGCTGCTCCAAATATAATCATGAATACAGAGCCAGGAAGGGAATTGTGGTGAGGCTAAGCTTGGATTCAAGAGCTGGTCCACAGGCTTGAGTGTCATCCCTACCAAGTAGGCTTCATTTGGCTACGCACTAGGCAATTACGTAAGAAAAAGAATCTTCCCTTAGGAGGTAGGCTATTTTTAAGCCTAAGTATTTTCATAACAACAGGCAGTAGAAACAGTTCCTAAGTAAGATTCAGGGCTGAAAATACAAGAGAGTCAGTCACTAGATGGAGCCCACACTCAATTCGGTTTTGGGGTGTTGAAAACATATGACTCAAAAACAACAGGAGAAATTAAAATGCGTTCAGTAATGCAGGATGTGAAACAAAGGCACCTAAAATAAATCTGGCAGTTGAGGATGCCTTCATTGCAGATTCCTGAAAGCTGTGAGAGGACAGCTGTGTCTATAATGACACTGTCATTGCAGAATTTCTGATAGGCTCTATGCAAAAAAATAGTTGGACGTCCTTTAGAATGGACAATGGAACAGGAGATCATTTTTAGCCTTGGAATTGGATTAATTATGACACTGTTTTAACCTAGTTCAGAGCTTTCTGAGAGAGTTGTTCTGGGGCAAATTCCATTTGGCTGTGGTGGTCCCAGGAGGATAACTCAAGGAGCAGGGGCTGATATGAGGTGTGTGGGGTCGGGGGGAGCCCAAGAAGGTAGACGTGTGGCTGGAGAGACTGATGATCTCCCTGCTGAGGGCAGTAGCAAAGTCCCTAATTGACTTTAGGTCCAGGGTCAGCAAATTGTTCCTATAAAGGGCTGGCCAGCAAATATTCTCGGCTTTGCAGGCCAGATGGTCTTTGTCACAACTCAATGCTGCCAACATGTAGTACAAAAGCAGCCATAGACAATATGTAAACAAATGAATGTGGCTCCAGCCCATGAAACTTTATTTATGGACACTGAGATCTGAATTACAAATAATTTTCATGTGTCACAAAATTTACTCTTCTTTGACTTTTTCCCAAGCA
This sequence comes from Indri indri, assembly GCA_004363605.1. Classification (NCBI taxonomy): domain Eukaryota; kingdom Metazoa; phylum Chordata; class Mammalia; order Primates; family Indriidae; genus Indri; species Indri indri. The sequence goes on from RJWJ010036020.1 coordinate 1,858, forward strand.
TTTAAAATGCTGAAGCCCATTCTTATCTCTTTGGCTGTAGTAAAACAAGCAGCAGGCTGCCCGCAGGCTGCCCACAGGCTGCCACCTTTTCCTAACAGCTGTGCTAGGTTGAAAGGTAAGGCCAATGTGTTGAAAGGTGAGCTCTTTTTGCCCACCTGTGATGTTTCCATTTTTAATGGGGGACATCTGTCCAAGTTATGCTTCTAGACTCTCCTTCTACCCACTATCTCTCCATGGATGTGGATTTATTGATCACTGATGACACAATTAGTTCAAATTTCTCAATTTGACAGAACTAAGATCGAAGGTCCTACTCACAGGTAGTTTGTGGGTAATTGGTGTCTATTCTTACACTTTGCTTAGACCAGTGGGGTTGATAATATGGCCAGGTATGCCCCATCTGCAGACTTATGAGAGGTCTATAACAGACTTTGTTTCCTTTCTCTCCAGAAAGCCCATGTAGCAGGGAAAATTGACTTCATTCCCAGTTCCAGGTGAATCTTGATTATGCCTAAACCATTGTTCTCAACCCCCTAACAGTGAATGGTTCATAAATTTTGGCTTAAGTCAGGGAACATTTGGCAACTGCTACTAGTTGGGGGTGGACACAGTAACCTGAATTGACTCAAATCTTTTTACAAGGTTGGAGGACATGTTCTTCACCTCTTCCACTGGATATGGACAAGAAAGCATGTCGTCATGTAATTAACGTTGGCATCGATCTTGTGAGCACAAAGGCGCACACCTGAGGACAAAGTGGGCATGCTGAGGACACAGCTGAAAAGAGAATGAGATGTTCCCAGAGCTCTGACTCACGCATAGAGGTAACTTGCCTCTCTTATTTTGTGAGAAATGCATTTCTTTATTATGTGAGATTTCTGTAGCTTGTAGTATAAATGAGCTACATAAAATGGGACAGAAAGGTGATTTTATATTTTAGTTATTACAAAAGCAATAAATGATTAATATAGAAAAATACAGGTAAACATGAAGGAAAAAAATCCACCATCAAGAGACAATCAAGTTTAGCATATTATCATGTTGTTCTAGATGTCTTGCTACATATACACGTATTTCCATTAACAGAGTATTTTCCGTTAACAGAGGCATAATATGCATGTTTATTTTTATTTTTTAAATTTTAGTTAGTTTTAAATTTACAGAAAGTTGCAAAGGTGGTACAAAGTGTCCCCATGTACCCCACTCAAAGGGTATTATGTAGCATGATGCACTTATAACGAATGAACTTATATTGATATGTTACTGTTATTAACTAAAGTTCATACTGTATTCACATCACCTTAGTTTCAGCTAACATCCTTTATCTAATATCCCAGCCTCAGGAATAAGGAGGAAAAAGTGGTCTATGGCTTCCTTTGGGTACAAGATTGCCAATATCCCAGATAGAGGTAAGGAGTGTTGGTGATGTAGAAGATATGCCCCCAGACACCAAGTGAATCTCAGTAAGTAAGTGTCAGTGAGTACAGGGGCATGGGTTAAACCTCTTTGATTCCGGTTTCTACAAGTGCCCTTCCCAAGTCAGGTTGAAGATGATACTTAGTTATTTCCAGTCCCACAGAGAGGACCATAAGCGGGATTGAAGCATTCATTTTGTAGACCTCAGCAGGGTAAAGATTCAATGATTATGATAGATTGATTAAAACATCAAGACTTAAAGAAAACCTGACATTTGACTTAGTTGGGGTAAAGAGCAACAATTGTTGACAGGATACAACTGCAAGACTTTAGTGTTAATTGGTTATTGGTGGTTAAACACATTCTCTTTTGAATGTTCCAGTGGGAGGGACCCAGGAGAGTTCCTCAAACCCAAGTCCTGGTGTGGTAGGAATGGAATAGGAATGTAGTAGGAATGGATTTCGACAGCTCAGCAAGTTGAGCTTCTCTGATCCTCCATAGGCTACAGGGAAAATTATGCTTATTCAGAATCCAGAATGGGTGGAGGAGAAGACACAGGCAAGGTGAGAAGGAAAGGACAGAGTCACATGTCTCAGGCTTTGCATGGTGGGAGCTCAAGGAAGTACTGGGGAAGAGGGCTGCCATTTGTGGCCTTCCCCTCGCTTGCATTTACATACAAACATTACCCAGTAAATGTTTTTAGTCTGAAAACTCTTACCATCACAACTGATAGACATAATTCACTGAGGTGGAAAGCAAATCTCAAAAATAAAGGCTTCTGAAATAATTATATCCCATTACATCTGCTTAAGAGGTAAAATATTTCTCTATAGCTTCTCTTTCTCTATGCATACTTTTTACTGAATTTGACTTTTCACTTTAGTTATGTTTAATAAAGTGAGATGTATTACTCCAGAAAGGCCAAATGCATGCAAAAGAGCTCGTTCAAAAGATGTGCATATGTAGATTTCTTTAAAACAATAACAAAAAACAAAGAAATAGAATGATATATCTGATTTTATAGGAAATGAGAAAATGCCATCTCATTTTATGGAATATATTGTCCATCTCTTGTCCTGTCACATAGTATAGACTCTAAAAATATTTAAAGCCACATTGATTTCTTACAGAAACATGAGCAAGATCTAGCCCCTATAACACAAGTCAAAATTAAGCCATTTATCTGGTGCATAAATCGTCACCCTAAGATTCAGAATGAAACTATCAATGAAGACAGCAAAGGAATATGAATGAAACATAATAAAAATAGATAAATGAAGTATAAAATAGATAAATATAAAACTACCAAGTTGTAGTACTTATGATTATAGAACCATGGTCATTTAAAATTAATATGGCTAATAGAAAATGGGTTAAGGAATAAAAAGGAAGTTAGGAGTTAAAGTTTACAAATTTCCTTATTTGCATAGCAAAGAGCCAATAGATTCTGTATAAATTTAAAAATGTAGTTGAAGAAAGAATTATGCTTTTATTCATATATTTTTAGTATTTCTTCACATTTTTTCATCTTATGTTTAGTGGGATCTAATTTTTAGGGATAATATTCTTTAAAAGGTAAAGAAACAATTATGTAAAAGCTGTGATTCCTTTGGATTTATTTCAAATTTTAAAAAATTCTATAAATTTCATGTTAACTTTAATACATTGTAAATTTTAAAATAACATAAAAAATATGATCACTTTTTAACCTTATTTATATCTGTTTATAGTTGTGAAAAGTCTGAAATGATGTTTGTAAAATATTGAAGACAAAAGTTTCTGGATGGTAGCATTTGGGGAATTGTTACTTCCTTTTTTTATATTTTTTTGTGCTTCTTTGTATTTCTTGAATTACTGAAATTAATATTTCCCCAAATATGGAGAAGGGTATGTCTATAAACAGAGAGATAGAAACATGTGCCATACCTTTTGTATCTATACATCCATATCTATGTAAATACATAAAGTCTAGAAAAATAAAGTTAACAGTTTTACCTGGGAGGAGGGGAGTGGCATTAGGGAATGTTAAAGAGGAATTATCACTTTTACTCTATGTATACTATTTGCATTTGTAATACAATTGTATCTTGCTTTTGTAATTTTAAATTTCTAATTTTTACCCAAAATAAGAAAGAAGTTAAATTTTAAGAAAAATACATTTCTCCATTGAGTGCTTGATTTTCTTATATTGGTAAAAGCTCAGAGTAAAGATGGACTCCTGGTGAACTCTTCAACCCAGCTCAGTGTGGAGTAAATGTATACTTTACAGGCTGTTTTACCAAATAGGGGTCGTTCCATGGAGCTGTGTGCTCTGTATTTGCATAGAGATGTCTTAGAGTTCATTTAAACACAAAACACCCTATGGAGGCCTAGTACTTCCACATCTACTTAATTTAAAGATAAATTTGGGTAGTACTTACAGAGAAAGCCTGCATGCTTTATTGGGCTACACATTTTGCCCCAGGGCAAATAGATTTGGGAACATATTGCTAATATATTTAAAATGTATGTGTATGTGTGTGTGTGTGTATATATATATATATACATATATATTTTAAAAAGGACATTCACAGTTTGAATCAACTGAGGTATTTTAGAAACTTCTTTTCTTTACGTATTATCAATACACATGGTAGAAGAGCAATCTTCACAGAGCTTGATAGGTAAAACTTGAGTATAAGCCAAATTTTATTCTTTTCTTTCACTATTTAATGTTCACTTGTTAGTTCAAATAAAGGGCACAGTACCTAGAGTGCATGAGTTCTAGAGGACATATATTTGCAAAAACAACTACTGACTTAAAAAAAGCTTTATAAGATTAAAAAGCCGTATAAATGTGTTTTCAAGCAATTAGCGAATAACGTCATTAAAATGGTTTGTTTATTACATATTCATAATTTTTAATTTAAAATAAGGTTTCAAATTTAATTAATTAGTTATCATTTGCCTTCAGAAAGCAAACATACAAACATATTCCTCTCTTTTCCAATAGATGTCACTATCAAGAAAGAAAAGAGCTAGTGGTTTAATTTAACTATCTTGCAGTACAAAAGGGAGGATTCTTTTCCCTTCTTTCCAGGTTCGTGTACTCAGGATTGCTGTAGCTCGTGTAAGCAGTCCAACCATGGAGAGTAGTTTTAAATCACACACTGGTTATGATTTTTGGAGGGGAGGGGAATTCATGTAATTAGTGAATTAGGTAGGGATTATGGTGCTTAAATCAAAGAAAATAATAGAGGCACATCTGAATGTTTTCCAGATAATACCTATTTCTTTGTGTGTGTTGCTTTTATTCTTTCTCTCTCCTATTTTAATAAGTTCTAATACCTCCTCTTTTATTTCCATTTCTTGATCTTAACACATGATTTTATGTTCAAAAATGAATTTACGTATTTTCACATGGCATTTTAATCTTTGAAACACAATATGTCTTTAAGTGATGAAAACATGATTAGTCCTTGTCATTTATTCTCTTTTCACTACCATAGAACTTTAATTCATCTTATATAAGGTATCAAAATATTATACTTATATCATATTTTGAATAAACATTAGTTATCAGAGTTTTCAAATTAGTTCTTCAATGCTGGAAAAACAGAATTTAGAATTTTGTTAAAAATGGAAAGGTCATTTATTCTGAAATTTGTATTTAATCAGGCATTATCAGTAGTCATTGAGTCTTAATAAATTTTAACATGATATTTAGTTCACAGAGAACATCCATTACTGATGCATGGAATTTCGGAACCAAAATCACAAGGAAGCAATGATGTCTTCTTATACACAGAGGAGCACTATAATGGCATTGGGAAGAATGGTTGATAAAATTTATATCATGCTTGCCACTTTCTTTAATTATTATCATTGCGCTAGCTGAAATTTCCCTTTTTCTACTTTTCTACTTCAGTATTTATACGTACCTAATTTATCAAAAGAAAAATGAAAAAAAAATCTCATACATTTATTATTTACATTTCCTTCTTCTGTGATGGAAACATAAAAAATAAGTCCAGTTTCCTGTTTTTGTTTGCTCTGATATCTCACTGTATAAGGTTAAAAGTAGCCATGCAGCAGCCTAAATGCTTTGCTGCTGCTTTGACATTTTTTCCACCAGGTATCCTAGTTCATCACTCCTAAGTTCTGCATTCCCTTAAGTTCTAGGACATGGAAACAATTCCACTAAGGTTCTTACTACTTTATATTAAGGATGGTATTTATTCCCATTTCCAATACCTTGTTCCTCTTTTCTGTCTAAGACTTCATAAGAATGTCCTTTACTGTCCATATGTCTATGCACATTTTTGTCATGAACACTTAAGTAATTACTAAGAAGAATCAGGCTTTCCCTATAGCTCTCCTCTTCTGAGCCTGCACCATAATCACCTTAATGTTTTATTCATAGCAAACTAGGCCTTTTCCAGCTTCCCTCTCCAAATTCTTCCTGCCTCTATTCATTACCCATTTTCAAAGCTGTTTCCACATTTTCAGGTATTTGTTATAGAAACGGCCCCATTTCTTACTACCAAATTTTCTGTTTTATTTCATTTTATGCCGCTGTAACAGAATACCACTGACTGTGTAATTTATAAAGAAAAGAAATTTGTTTTCCGGAGGCTAGGAAATCCAAGAGCGTGGCATTGGCCTCTGGCCAGGGTCATCCCATGATAGAAGGCAGCAGATGGAAGCATGGAAGGACGCTTGAATGAAGGAGACAGAAAATTTGGCCGAACTTATTTACTCATCATTTTATGAGGAAGCTACTCCCCAAATAACTAACCCAATCTTGTAATAAGGGCAATAATCCATTCATGAGGGCACATCCTTCATGACCTAATCACCTCTTAAAGATCCCACTTCTTAATCTGTTATACTGGCAATTAAATTTCAACGTGATTTCTGGAGGGGATGTTCAAACCATAGCAGGTACCAACTCCTGGATTGTTCGAAGTTCATTGGAAAAGCATTCTCACTTTCCCTCTCTGAGAAGGTATTGCCTGGCTATTAACATTGCATGCTAAGTGTAGGGAGTTCTTTGACATAAAATTTCAATAGGTTGTTATTTTAATGCCCATTTTCTTCCTGCTTTCTATTTCTATCTACTGTGATTCCTTAGGGACAAACGTAATTCCTCTGGAGCTAAAGCCCCTACTGTTCAAACTCTCTGCTGGGTCCCGTACAGAACTACTTTACCAGTCACTACTCATCTATAAATTAGCTTTCTAACTCCCAAACAGCTTCTATCTTTCTAACCATTTCCCTCCTATTCTGCACTTTGTGATAGCTACGTACCTTTTATTCCATTACTTTGAATGCAGTAAGTTTTTAGGAGGGAGAAGGGATAGGCTTGTAGGGCCAATATATTATCTAGAATTGGAACTCTCCTTTGTTTTTTCCTTAATTTTACCATTCACTATAATAGAAAATTGTAAAACTTTTAGAAATCTGTTTTTTGATGGTAGTGGTTTTGTTTTGATTTATTTTATTTAGTTTTAGTATGCACAGCTCCTGAGAAAGCAAACAAGAAACTTTCTATTAACATTAACAGTGCATGATGTAGAACGCAGGGATTCCCAAAGCTTCTAAGAGTGTTGCAGATAAAATTTATAATCATTGTTATAGATAAAAGCGTGTATTGTTCACTCATGTTCATGGCAGCACTAATCACAAGAGCCAAAATGTGGAAGCAGCCAAGTGTCCTTTGATCAATGGAAGGATGAACAGAATGTGGTATATGCATACAATGGAATATTATTCAGCCTTAGAAAGGAAGGAAATTCTGACACATGCTACAACAATAATGTATCTTGAAAATATGCTAAGTGAAATAAGCCAGTCCAAAAAGGACAAATATTGTATGATTCAACTTCTGTGAGATGTATAGAGCTGTCCAATTCATGAGAAATAAAGTAGAACGGTGGTTTCCTAGAGTTGGGGGAAGGGGAAGAAGGGGAGTTAATGTTTAATGGGTACAAAATTTCAGTTTAGGAAGACGGAAAAGTTCTGCAGATGGATGATGGCAATGGTTACATAACAATGTGAATGTACTTAATGCCACAGAACTGTGCACTTAAAATGATTAAAATGGTAAATTTTATATTATGTATATATTACCACAATAAAAAAATTATTGAAAACATATTGGAGAATATACTCCATTTGTTGAAATATATTTTTAATTTTTTTTTATCATGATGGCATATATTAGCAATTGAGGAGGGTTCTGCCTTTATGTTTCTGTTCTATTCTCTTCATGTATTTTTCTGGCTCCTTCTTGACTTTAGAGAAAATAAAATTTTCTCATTTCCAAAACCTACACAGTTGGAAGAAGATCTAAGTAAATGAGTTTCAACTAACACTCACCATGCTCCATCCACTCTGCAGGGTGTAGAGAATAGACCAGCTATTTGAAGTTTGCAAGTATTCATTTTTTATTACCTCTGACAATACTCTGATACTTCAATTTACAATATAAAAATGTTAATTTTATATTCTATATGAATCACTTTTTTTTGTAAAAACAGGCTGTTTTATCAATTGCATCCTTGCTTAAATACACCTTTTATTTTTTTTTATTTGTGTGTTTTGCCTAGATATTATTCTTGGCTTTCAGTTCAGTAGTATGTTAAATTCTAGATCCAAAGACTTCTGGTTCTCGTATAGAATCTTACATTTAACTACCATTTGACTTTTAGAAAATTGCTTACCCTCTCTAATGCTCAGTTTGCTCAACTATAAAATGGAGATAATAACTACTTATGAGAGTTATTGTGAGGGTTCACTGAGTTAATGCACATGGGAATTGGTAATCTATAGTCTCTATTAGCTATTTAAGGCCAAATTGCAGTTAGATTCAAGAAAATTAGGCCTTTTAGCATCAAGTAATTGTACACATATAAAAAAAAACTTATGTAAAACAAATTGTTTCAATGCTATGAGTAGCTAAACAAAGACAACATAAGGATTTTTATAATTTCAGTTTATTAAACTCATAAAATTAGGTAACTGCCCCTTTGCAAGCACAGTTTTATACAAAGGGATTGTCATTGTTAAGCACATTTTAATTGGGCAGGAAAACTCAGCATGTTTTAATAAATTGTTAAAAACAACATCTCCTGGGAAAGCAGTCTTTAATTTAATTTCCATATCTCTACCAATCTGAATATTTTGACAAATATTGTATACTTAATCTGTATCAAAAGTCTCAAAACAAATTCTCAAAGACCAGCCCACTTAAATTGGAATTTTTAAACTTTAAAGGAAATTAAAATGGCATCTCTCTTTGGAAAAAAAAGTGAAAAAGGAAGGGAAGGAAGGAAGGAAGAGAGGGAGGAAGGAAGGAAGGAAGGAAGGAAGGGAGGGAGGAAGGAAGGAAGGAAGGAGGGAAGGAAGGAGGGAAATTTATTTAAGGGAATCATGAGAGCTACAATCGTCTTATTGCACAAGTACATTTTCTACTATGTAATGCTGGCATTGATAATAAACCAAAAATCTATGCTTTCAGAATATAAAGAAAAATGTTTCTAAAGGGTAAAGTTCATGAAAGTTATTTCTTTTATATTTATATTATAATACAGCCTACTTTATCATTTTTAAAAATGCCTCCAAAGAAGTCATCATCTTATTACTGTCATTCTTCGATGCTCCATTTTGGTTAAATACTGATTTTAACTAATTTCATCCGGTTCTCTTCCAGAAAAATAAATATAAACTAAAAGGTATGATACACTCAAATTAGAAAAATCTAAGGTAGTTGTTTTACTGGTCTTTCTGCTTGCCTGCCTGGTTTTGACAGTAAATACATTAGGTCTCAGTTAGGTTCTAACTTTATGGTATTTTGTTGAAAATGATATTTATGAACATATTTCTATTTCTGGTAGGTAAATGAATGAGGCTTAGGATTCCTAAGCGTGCTTGACATCTCCTAAACCATGCACTTTGGTTCTATATGATCTATGGCCCCAGGATAAGTAGTTCTTTCATAGAAGACTGCAGGGCTCCTGTCTTGTGACCGCCAGTCACATCCCAAGGAGGCCGCCATGCTCATGGAAGCTAGGTGTGAATTATAAGGAATGAAGGCAGATGATTTGTCTGAAACTTAATCACAGCCAGCCTTAGAACATTCTATTTTAAGATTGGAGTCCAAAAGCCTGGCTTTTACTAAGGTGCCGAACAAGAGTAGTGTAGATTACAATCTATTTAATATAAAGAATATATGTTTTGTTTTCTACAAGAATAAAGGTAATAGATTTTCAGTAACACTGCACTTAAAAGACTTACTGTAACAGATTGGCCTAGAATAAAAATTAATTAAGCAGCTTCCATCAATTATGTTTTCTTTCTGTCCAGTCTTCTAAGTATAGTTCTACCCCATGTGATTTTCTGTATTCTGAATTTTAATTGTCCTCATACATAAGCTATTTGGTGGGCAGGATGTCTAGTTACAAGTGCTGTAGACTAAAACAAACTCACCCATAAAGCTTATCTGTGAGCCTTTGACAGGTGTGTAAATATTCTTGTCACTCCTAATACCGTCACCATTGCAGTTGGGGAATCCCCCCTTTATTGGAAAAGTCAACTCTAAAGCTAGTTTTTTGAGTCACTAATATTCTGTTGGTAATAAGACCCTTTATAAGTTTTCTTCATGAGTTCCAGAAAGCATTTGGCTCCCAACAATACAAAGGACCATTGCAAGCATTTCTGGTCAGTTTTGATTGAATGCACATTGCAGAATTGTTTTGCTAGACCACATTATTCTTTCAAATGTTTCTTCAGTACTCACATATTACTTTCTAATGATAATCATTCGCATTTCCAGAGCCCTTTTGGATCCTGATGTTTTACAGTGAGTTTACTCAGAATTCATCTCTGTCTCTGTGTTTGATTCCCTCTGGGTTGAGAGGAGGCCTGTAGTTCCTTGTCTTTCTCATGGTCACCTTAATAAATGGCTGCCAGAATGAATAGGGAAAAAAACCATGAAAACTACCCAGCTTAGGCTCTTTAGAGGGTGATGTGCGAAGCAGAACATGTCGTTTAGTCACAGAAGGGAAAAATTTCTAAGAGCATGCTATTTTATCATCACTTAAATATTTATTTTAATACAAATGTTAAGGCTCTTTGACTTCTTATATAATACAAAAGGTAAACAGAAGGTTAGGCAATTCAGTTGGATATTTGGGACTAACCAGCTTCCAGTTTTTCTTTTATTGTCTGCCGCCTCCGCCCCCATATGCTTCCTACTCACTCCACTTGTGGTGGTCCAGGGCGCACTCTGCAGATGTTTCTCCCACACAGTGGAAACACTCCCTAATGTATCTGTACACTTCCAGGCTCGGCTCATATGGGAAAAGGAAAAATCGGAGAGAAAGAATGAATTTCTGGATTGGTCTTATTTCCTTTTGTGCCTTTCAAAAGTGTTGAAACAGAGAAGAAAATTAATTTAGACCTATTCACCTTTCCCACACTGCTAGCCATGGAAGCAGTTTTGTAAAGTGATTTTCTTTTTAATTTTAAAAAGTAAATAAATAAATAAATGAACCTTATTATGCAATCTTCCAGAAGTTTCATGGTAGCTATTCTATGTTAGCAAATTTTACATAATTGTGTTTAAGCTTTATTGTTTTTGAAATAAGTTATTATAAGTGCTTCACTTACTTGGAAAATTATTCTCCATTTTATTCTACTTAAACACTGCATCCTGTAATTTTCAAATAATTTCATTAAGAGACATTCTTTCTTGTTTGCACATTGGAATATGGGATCAGCATGCTGAAAAAACAGGACTCATAAATAACAAAAGAAAACAACCGTTTTCATTTCCTCCATTTCTCCTCCACCCTCTCCGTAGAGCCATTTATTCACGCTTGGATGACATCTTGGACGGCATCTGTATTTTACCTGATTACCCTTTGATTATAAAACTCCTTTAATCACATTAGTAATAAAAATATTCTCAGTTCAGAAATTAATATGCCAAAGTCTGTGTTTGAAAAGCAAACTTACTAAGTTTCTTCCTCTCCAGAACCACCTCTTTCCCCATTTGCCCTGCTGTAGGTAGGAAGGGTGCACTTAATGTGTATGTGTGAGAATGTGTCAGGGTGTGTGTGTGTGTGTGTGTGAGAGAGAGAGTATATTGTATATTGGAATTTGGTTTCTTGGTTTCTGTTTACTCTGTCCCATCTTCTATCTCTCCTGAAGTCCAGAGGGTAGTCAAGGTGGAAGTGGAGGGGAGGAGAAGAAAGGGCTTTCCTGGCTACCACTGATTTCAGACTGTTCCCCCTTTGTCTTGGTGGTGTTTAAAGCTCACTACACATCAGGATTTCTTAGATGAATTCTTAACATGGATTAATTTCTCCCCACCTGCTGCCTCCAGCTCCACCCTCACACCAGCATCTTAGCTGTACACCTCCAGTGGCTCTCAACTGATATTTTATCTTTCCAGGTGTTTATGCCAGCTCTCACACTCACTGTCCCCTTTCAGAAACTTGCAAATGAGATTCATTGGGTGAATGAGTTTACTTCCCAAATGCGGCCATTGGCCACTTGGCTAGAAGGTACGGGTCAAACAGAAGTTCACTGAGGCAAGACACAAATTTCAATAGATGAATAAACTTTATTGGACTCTCTGAAGCCCCAATTATCGGAGTTGAGGGAGGAAGAAGGAAGAGTCGCCCACTCTCCCGCTGCAGAGGGAGGGCCAGATGGAACTTCACATCACCAGAACTTCTACGATAATTCTCTCTCCCAACCTTATCTTCTGAACTCACAAATCTTCAGGTTTCATGTGACTAATCCAAGGTTTTAGGATTAATTTTAGACAATGTATGTCCTTCATGGTTTTCTACAATCCCACTTTGGAATTTAGGGTTAGTTAGCAACTGTCATCTTGGGGTTCAGCCAAATCTGAGACTGAAAAAGTTTCAGTTTTTCCTTGGGCTATTGATTATCTAGATTCTATAATATTAAAAATTAAAAAAATAGGATAATTATTCTTGATACATATTCACTCCTTTAATCAGTTTCTTAGTTGCTTCTATCTCTAATACCACGTCAGTGGTATTTTTCTGACAATGTTGTTTTCAGTATGATCTTACTGTTTCGAATTTTCCCATAAAATTATCTGTACTCTTCTTCAAAGTTTCATCTTTAGGGTTAATACCATTTGAAGATGTTGGCATTACAATGGACTCTTCTCTGTACAACACTTCTAATTGTGAAAATACTCTCTTTATAGGCACGAATAATCTTCAGCGCCTATGAAGCTTGGAAAAATAAAGCAAGTGGATGATATTTTCTGTTCTAACTTTTTCTTATTGAAAGCTGTAAATGATTAAGTCCAACAATTGTCATCAATCTTGTATTTTTACATACATTCAGAATAACTTTCTTCAAAATTATTTTATAAAACAAAATTCATCAAGTAAATTATCTTTATTTATTACTATTTTGTTGTTTTATCATATTTAGATACTGTGAAATTGTAGGCTTTTCTGATTTTGTTCCTTTTTCTGGTGTATAATGTAAATTTATCCCTTTAAAAATAGGACCGTTGGGGAGAAAAATGGCGGAATTAAGGAAGCCTCCTGGTTCCCTGCCTCCAGAGAAAGAGACGTAGATCTTGGTCTGCTACACACGACCGGATCGCTCTCCTGCAAAAACGGCGAGGTGAATCGGTGGAGATTCAGCTGGGGACACACAAATGTGGAAAAAGAATAAGGCAAACGGGAGATTGGAATGCAAAACCTGGAAAGCGAGGACAGAAAATAGAGAGTGGAGCATGAGACGGCGGCGCCAGCCTGGCCAGTAAATGCGCTGGCATGAGTCAGTCACGAGACAGTCTAGCTTCCCCACTGACTTACAAGCCCGCGAGAGGCAGGGGCTTGTGTGAAGTGGATGTAGAATTGTGTCAGGAAACGTGGGGCCCAGCGGTGAGGGGACACGAGCTGGAAGCAACTTGAACTTCCTGGAGCTCCGTCAGAACTGCACCGGACAGGGGAGGAGCTGGTCTGGGCTAGCTCCGGAGGCAGTTAGGAGTCAGGAAACTGGTCTCTGGCACCTGTTGGGTCCTGAACGGGGAGGTGATTAGTGAGTAGAGGACTCTAACCTGGAAACTGCCCCTGGCAATTGGGACTGCTCAGGGTGGGCCAGTAGAAGTGAGAGCTATTGCTGGTCTGGCGTGAGATTGGGGGAGGGAGACATAAAGGAGATGGCGGAGCACCCTGGTGACTCGACCAACTCCCTGATCGGGTACCTCCCATCCCCTGAGCGGCTCCCTCTGGAGCCAGCGCCCTGGGGGCAGGCCAACGCCAGCTCAGGGCCCACAGCAGGTCAAAGTACGGTGCGGATCGGCTCCTTTCCCCCAGCCTGGGAGCCCTTGCAACCAGCTTGGCCCTTCCAGGACTTAAAGTCAATCAGCCAGGCACAATTATTTGAGCAGTGAATTCTGAGTGCCTCCTCAGCTGAGAGGGGAAGACGCCTGTGGAAGCTGAAGGCACAGGGGTGTTGGGCAGAAGGGTGAGCCAGCCCCTCCCCCTGGCCAGTGTCTTTTGCATGGCCTGTGAGTTTGCAACAGCAAGACATAAAAAGCCTCTCCCCCTCTGCGACAAGCACCAGTCCCTGGGGCCTTGGCACAGACCAATAGCTGACAGCCCAGTGACTTTCCTTGCTAGACCGGTTCAGGTCATCTGGTAGGATTGCATTTCCGCCTCCAGTCAGCTACCAACAGAGAAACCCGTGACTAGGGAATAAAAACCCCAGCAAGAGACCAAAACAAGCTCCCCAAGTAACCCCTCCCATCAACAGAACCCTGGACAACATACTAGTGGCTCCCTCTAGTGGCAGAACAAAACAAAAGTAACAGCATATCCAGATGGGAATGACCCAGTGAAAGATTTCTGGAACTATGAAAAATCAAATGGAAAGCACACCCCCAAAGAGGAACACCAGCTCTCTAGCAATGAACACTAATCAGGTCCAGAATACTAAAATGAGAGAAGAAGAATTCCAAACATGGATTGTAAGTAAGCTCAATGATATGCAAGGAAAAATGGATAACCATCACA
>RJWJ010036021.1:0-16310 GCA_004363605.1 Indri indri
CTGTCCTGGCCTGTTCCTCCCCTCATGTCTCGCAGAGCTCGTGGCCTGGTTTGAGAGCGGTGACCCGCAGAGGGAGGTGGAGATGGATGGCGTCACATCACCCGGCAGGAGTCGGCAGGCCTTGCTGCACCGCCAGCCCTTCCCTAAGCAGCGCAAACTCTTTTCAAATTCAGCCTGCTTCTCCTGGCCTCCTCTGCCTCTCATTAATTTTTGCAGGGCTGCTTGCCTTTCTTCTCTCTTGTTCGGTGCCCTTCTAATCTGTTTTCCACGCGGGCCTTCTCCCTGACACAATTTGATTTCTGGGTTGCTAGCAGGCTTCTCCCTGGCTTTGATTTATGTGCTGCTGTCCCGTACCACATGTCTCTGCCGCACAGATGTGTCTCTGCTACCCTTTCACATTTCCTTTAAAGACCCGCAGATGCTTGGCAGAACGTTGCCGAAATCATGCAGAATGAAAAGACAGTTCCAGGGAGGCTGGGGTCTCAGGCTTGATGTAGGAATGAAGGGAGATTTAGACCTCCTCGGGGCGCAGAGAAGGGAAAGTGAAGTACAGGTTTTCAGCTTCTTAAGGTTTTTGAACTTTGTTTTTTTATATGTATTGATTTCAGGCCCTTCAAAGACAGACATGTAATGACACGGTTATGTTCAGTGCAGATGCATGTAACTGACTCATGTTCTCACCTTCATCTTCCTCCCCACATCATCTCACACCCACCCCCTAAAGCCGTAGCAGAGTTAAGCACCCATTAACCAGAAAGCTTTCAGACTTTCATCATTTCATACAGCCAAAGATGCTTGTCAGTGTCCCGGTTTTATTATTTTAGATTTTATTTATTATCCACCAGCCATTACCCACATGCCTTTTGCAAATTTAAATTTCTTCTCAAGGACCCAGGCCTCAAGTTGGGTGAAATTAACATAGAAACCAAATGAGGGTTGGGGTGAAATTAACTTTCTTTTATCCCCACTGAGCATAGATTCTTGAGTTTGCTCATGTGTCTTAAACAAAACAAACTCAGTAACTTCAGGTAAGGGGTGGCTGGAAGTGTAATATCAACTGATAAGAGAGACGTGTTTCATGGCATTGTAGTTACAGATGACATTTCGGATGAGCTTGAAAAGTTGAAGGCTCTTAATAGTGGCAGTGACAGAGACCTTCTGGAGGGCAAGACATCATTTGGCAGAGGATCGTTTAACGCTGGCTTCATTAACTGATGTTAAAGAAGGACAGCTGTGCGGAGGCCAGAGACATGTCACCAGTCGCCATTCACAGACCCTTGATGAGGAACGGGAAAGAGACCAATGATGGAGCCAAGTCCCAAAGCCACAGCAGAGCTCGTTCCTATCCTCCACACCTGCGTCTGCTTCTTAGTGACAGGCACCACGTCTCACCATAATTATAAACCTGTGACACAAAGGAAGGTTCAATTATGTTTCAATAATTCAAGACGAGAGGGGAAGCAGTTGGCATTCTGGCATTGATCAGGTTAACCTGCAGCTAAATGGAATATTCCACTGTGCAGAGCGATATTTGCCCCAATATTCCCAATAGCCTGGGCAGAAGAGCCCAGGTAGTGGTGGGGGGAGGGGCGGAGGGAGGGGTGACTTCCTGCTTGGTCAGTGGGAGGAAGGGATGGGCAGGCTCAGCTCTGGGCAGTGTCTGGATGACTAGGTTGATGACCTTAGCACGTTCCCTCTGAGCCTGTCTCCGCATCCCCTCGATGCCCACAGAGGTCAAGTTATTTTAGGGACTCCTTTGCATTCTTGTGTTTCCCACTTAGTCGGAGCTGCCTCGGGGTCTGGATGTCTTTCCTGCCTTTCCTCTCCTCCATCCCCACCTCAGGTAACCCTCAATCCTTCCACGCACTCCACGTCCTAGGGCGTCTTCTCTTCCATGCCCCCCAAAACTCAGCTTAGTTAAAAGTTGGAGAATCGTGGTGTAATGAAACACCTGCTGCCCCTCTGTCTGGGTCTCATCCCGGCTCCCCAGGGTTGACAGTGCGCAATCCCAGCCCATCCTCTGCCCTCTTTCCACCACGCTTCTTCCTTTGATTCAGCCAGCGGCCCTCCTTTCGTGAAAGCCATGCAGGCTCAAAGCTTTCCTGTCCCCTGGAGCGCCCTCTGGCCCGTGCCTTCTCCCTTGAGGGGCCCCTCCACCCCGGGAGTGGGGTGAGGTGCTTTCCACACTGCGTCCTGGTCCCCCTTCCCTCTCAAGGCTGTGTCCCATTCCTGTATTCCACTGGGACCACAGCAATCGCCTTCTGCTTTGGCCTCCCTGCCCCCAGCCTTCCCCCAGATGAACCTTCCAGGAGCAATTCTCTCCACCCTGTTGACACCTGCCTGGCTGCAGCCACCACGGTCTCGCCTGGCAGCTGCAGGAGGCTCCTAACTGGTGTCCCAGAGCTGCCCATGTCTCCTTCCAGTGCATTCTCCACTCGGTGCCCAGCGATGTTTCTGAATTGTAGACAAGATCAAGTTGCTCCTCCTGGTGCTCAAAACCCGGGCTCACTGCGGTGCGCGTGAGGCCGGCGTGGGCTGTTGTCCCTTTCTCTCTAGGCTCCCCTGCCACCTCCGGCTTGCTCCTACCCTCCTCTCGCGCCAGGCTTCTGCCTGTCCCCGTAACCTCTCTGTGTCCTTCCTTTTCAGCTATATTGGCATGTAATTGACAAATAACAATTGTGCATAATCAAAGTGTACCATGTGCTATTTTGATATACGTATACACTGTGACATGATTACCCCAATCAGGCTAATTAACACACCCACCACCTCACAGAGTTGCCATTGTTTGTGTGTTATGAGAACACTTAAGATCTAGGTTCTTAGCAGATTTCAAGTATGTAATACATTATTATTAACTAGAGTCACCAGGCTGCACAGACCTCCAGAACTCATTCGTCCTGTGTTACCGAAATTCTGTGCCCTTTGACCAACCTCTCCCCAGTCTCCCAGCCCCGTGCTCCGGCAGCCACGATTCCAGTCCTTTGACTCCTTCCTTCTTCAGGGCCCTTGAAGGGGCGTGGAAGTTTCACCTCCAAAATCTTCACATGGGCATCACCCATGTATGTCTGATGTCATTGCCTTAGGACTTCCCTGACCCCCAATCTCAACTAAGTCCCAGCCCCTCATTATTCTCAAATAGGATCCTGTTTTTTCTTCATCTGCCTAATCATCATGTTAACCATGCATTTATTTGTATGTGTGATATGTATATTTCTTTTCTTTTCTTTTTTTTTTTTAGACAGAGTCTCACTCTGTTGCCTGGGCTAGAGTGCCGCGACGTCAGCCCAGCTCATAGCAACCTCAAACTCCTGAACTCAAGCGATCCTCCTGCCTCAGCCTCCTGAGTAGCTGGGACTACAGGTATGCACCACCACGCCCGGCTTATTTTTTCTGCATATTTTTTTAGTTGTCCAGCTTATTTCTTTCTATTTTTAGTAGAGACAGCGTCTTGCTCTTTCTCAGGCTGGTCTCGAACTCCTGAGCTCAAACGATCGGCCTGCCTCCGCCTCCCAGAGTGCTAGGATTATAGGCGTGAGCCGCGGCACCTGGCCTTGTATATTTCTTTATCGTCTCTCTCCTGACTGCGCTGTGAGTTGTGAGAGCAGAGCAGGTGTATGTGTTTCTCACCACTGTATACCCAATGCCTCGCACCTGGCATGGATAGACAGGCTGATATTTGTTGAACGAGACTGTCGGATGCATCAAAAATATAAATGAGCATCACTTCTCTGTTTAAATACCTTCGCTGGCTCCTGCTGTATCACCCAGAGAAGTACAAGTTTACAGTTTGACACACAAGAGCCTGTTCAAATCCCAATTCATGTTTTTCTCCTTCACGAATCCATGCTTCGGAAACACTAACCCCCTTGCTAGTCCTTCCCTAGGCCCTGCACTTTTCTGCCTTGCTAATTTGACCTTGCTGCTGCTTAAAATATTTCGTGGGTGAATGAATGCACGAATGGCCCTAAATTACGCCCAGTTTTCAAGGTTCATATCGAACGCCACCTGCACGAAGCCGGTTCAGAGACCCCCCCAGCTGGACTCAATTTTGCCTTCTTTCTGCCTTCATAGCACGTTTGCTGTCGGCAGTGACAGGCGTTTGTTGCTTTCGACCTCTTCAGAGTTTCTTGCTGCATGTGTGCTCTTCCCCATTAAGCGAAAGTTTCTTGAAGAGAAGATCCGTGTCCTAACCGCTTTCGTATCTGCCACCATGACGCATCAGATGGAGCAGGCACTCAAGGTAAGCAGACAAAAAGATTATGCGTTGTTGAGTCAAAGCGCTGGTGATGTTTCCGAGAACTTACGTGGTAGTTCCCGCCAGAGACACACGGGGGCGTCCTAACCCAGCAAAGCTGCGCGGACGATACCGATGGAGTCGTTTCTAGGGTATTTTAAAGACGAAGGGGCCCCTTGCCAATTCTGTCTCCCTGATCGTGCTGACCACCTTTGGGGGACACGGGAAAGAAATGTAAAGGACGATTGAATGGGCCAAATACGGGAGTTGGTAAATCAAATCCAAAGACGGCACCTGTTCAGCAAGACACACACCTGCTGTCTCTGAACAAGGGCCCTGCGACCACAGCTGTGGGTGTCTCATTGATTACATTGACGCCATGGGTTTCCCGGTGAGGAAGGGCTGGGCCCTGTGCGGGGCAGGAGCTGCCGCTCCCTTTCGCGGAGAAAGTGCTATTTAGATGAGAAAATGCTGAAGCCCAAGCTGGGAACAGAAATAGCATCTCAATTCCCCCGTCGGATCTTCTGATTTCTGTTTTCTTAGAGTGTGTGTGGCGTCTTGAAGACCTTTCTTCTGTGTAGTGAAAAGCACCGCCATTCTCTTCTTTCAGTAACAGGTGTGTGGGTGGAAAATCTTTTTCATGAGTTCATTTAGACCAGAGTTTTATTTCTATTTTTGAATGTAATCCTTCCATTCTTAATGGTGGGACATTGCGAGGGAAATGGGTTGTGACAGCTCTGTCACCTGGGCTACACGGATTGTTTTTACTGTTGGTCTAAATGTGCAGAGCATTAAATATAATTAATACAGGGATGTCTGTGCAACAATAACCACATATACTGCGACCTGGGGCACTCCGACATGCCCGGATTTCTTATTTTAAATTAAAAAAAATTTTTCTTTTCGGAGATAGGGTTTTGCTCTTTTGCCCCGGCTAGAGTACAGTGGCTCATCATAACTCATAGCAACCTCAAACTCTTGGGCTCAAGGGATCCTCCTGCCTCAGCCTCCAGAGTAGCTGGGACTACTGGTGCACACAACCGTGCTCGGCTAGTTTTTCTATCTTTTGTAGAGACAGGGGTGTCACTGCGTTACTCAGGCTGGTCTTGAACTCCTGCCCTCAAGCGATTCCCCCCTGTTCGGCCTCCCAAAGTGCTAGGATTACAGATGTGAGCCATCACGCCAGGCTGCCTGGATTTCGATGACAGCGTTGCTTTTCTGACACCTCTTTGCTTTTCCTGGCTACTATAAGACCTTTACAGTTTTTAATTTCCATGCTTATTTATTTGAACAAACTGAATTGCATATCCAATAAACCAAACTTGAATAAAGTGAAGAAATTGGCAGAATTTAAAAGCATGTAGTGGACAAGTGTAAGATGCAATTTAAAGTGGTTTACAAGGTTGAAAAAGGTTGAAATATAAATTTGTCCTTCTCTTTCTCCACCCCTTCACCCACCCAAGTGCTCTGTGCTGTGTGTATGTGTGTGTGTGTGTGTGTCTGTGCATCATTGTGTATTTGTATACATTAAGATGGGGCTGAGTTTCACGTCTTGGACAACATGGTACAGCTATAATAACATAAGTATCTCCTCCCTCATCCCCATACATGGGACTCACAGAAGACTCAGGAAAGGCTTTGAACTTCCACAATTCATGGAATTGAGGAGGGACTGAACCAATTATAACTAGATCTTGAGAAATAGGGAGGTCCCAGTTTACTTCTAAGTTATATATATTTTCTGAATGTATGTAGTTTATAACATACAATATAAACTGGAAATAATGTAGTGGGATGTTTTGTAACTTGCTTTTTCCCCTAATAAATTATAAACACTTCCATGACACTAAACATTTTCCTACAAATGACCTTAATAGCATCATGCTATTTTATCACGTAGCTTTACCATAATGTATCTAACCAGTTTCTCTTGACAAGCATTTAAATTGTTTCTAATTTTTAATGTTATGTATAACACCACAATGAATGAGTTTTGTATAAATCTCTCTGAACGTCTTCGATATTTCTCTTGGATGAATTTTTAGAAGTGGAGTTTCTAGGTCGAAGGATAGAAACATATTGATGGCTTCTGGTCCTTGTTGCCAAATTGTCTCCAGGAACATTGTTCCTCCTGCTCCCAGGTGTGTTTAAGAGATAGGGTGTGACCTTGGATCAGGCTTAGAAATCACCTACTGATGTGGCTGAATTTGCTCCACAAAGAGGACAATACCCACTGCATGCTTTGCACTGCACGTGTGCACATGTACATACAGTCTTGTGGAATGAACAGTTTTTCAGGCACTTTAAAGACGTCCTCTGCATTTGCAACAACAACTAAGGGAAATGTGGCCATAGTAGTCAGGGTTCTCCAGAGAAACAGAACCAATGGATGTTTGTATAAAAATATGTAAGGAGATTTATTAAGAGGAATTGGTTCACATGATTATGGAAGCTGAGAAATCCCACAGCTCGCCATTTGCAAGCTGGAGACCCAGGAAAGCCGGTGGTGTCGTTCGGTCTGAGTCCCAAGGCCCGAGGGAGTCAATGGTGCAAATCCCACTGGTGCAAATTCCAGTTAGAGGGCAGGAGAAGATGAGATGAGGTGTCCCAGCTCAAAGAGTGAGATAGGAACAAAGGGAATTCCTCCTTCCTCCACTTTTTGTTCTATTCAGGCACTCAATGGATTGGATCAGGCCCACCCACCCTGGGAAGGGCCACCTGCTTTACTCAGTCCCCAAATTCAAATGCTAATCTCTTCCAGAAACACACTCATAGACATGCCCAGAAATAAGGTTTAATCTGGGCACCCTGTAGCCCAGTCAAGTTGACACGTGAAATGACCCATCACAGCGGCAGAAGGGCAACAGGGAAATCTCAGAATCACTACAACGTTATTGTATTGACTTAACCATTCTGGATATTTCACAGATCTATCAGCAAAAACACCAGAGAAAGACCCAAACATTCCAACACTAAAGTTAGATTACCAGTGATTTAAGAAACAGCATTTTCCAAAATGCCTAGTTCAGAATTAGCCGATCTCAAGTTAATTTGAGCCCCTTTGTAACATAAGAGTTGTGGTCTTCTGGCCCAAGGAACCGAAGCAGAACGTAATGTCATCTTCCCTCTCCCAAGTCAGAGGAAAGAGGTCTCTCTCCTTTTGATCCCTTGTATATGAAGAAACTGCCTCTGACCTCCTTCAGTCAGAAATGCTTGATTTTTTTCCCCCCAAAATGTCACTCAGGTCCCTCTTTTGCATTCTGTCTGTCTTCCCCCTGCTGGCCTGCTATGCCACCACCATTACGGCTACTAACACACCATTATCAACTGCTCCTGCCATCCTTGGCATGGCAGAAAGGGGGGTGAACTGGGCCTGAAATCATGACACCCAGGTTGGCAATCGAATCCCCCTGGACAATGAAAAGAAATGAGAGCATCTGGATCTGTTAATACTTTTTTTAGTCTGTGCAATAAATCCGTCATGTTTTCCTGTCATGGAAGGTGCACCATCTGTACAAACACTCACTAAATTTACCAAATTCAGTCCAAGTTCACGACATTTATCTTGAAAGTTGTTGACAATATCTATTCCCTGTGTTCTGTTTGCAAGAGTGCCCAAAGCCAGTAACTCTTTGTAGCAAAGAAAATCTTCTGTTATGACCCTAATGAAGTATAAAACCTGTGCCAAGTCAGTGGTATCAGTTGATTCATCCAAAGCAATTGAATAACATACGTTTTCCTTTTGAAGTATTGCATGAAGTCGTTCTGTTAAGTTGAAGGCTAATTCATGCTGCTGATCAGTTATGTTTCTCCTTGAAAGAGGCAGGTGCTTGTACTTTGAAATGTTATCGGGGTCTAAGCATCGTACAACTTTGGCAATGCATCCTTTCACAGTTTCTACATACTGAATGGCTTCCCTATTCTCTCAAGTACATAAGCTACTTTATAAGTTGCTTCAGTGGCATTATTTCTAGGTCTTATTGCTGCCTGAAAGAATCGTCTTTGCTTCTGCTTTTCATCTTTTAATTTCTGCAATACAACCTTTTGCACCTCTCCCTCTAATTTAAAATATTCGTGGTCCTTGTGAATGTTATAATGCTGATGAACCCTGAATTTCTTTAATGTTGATATTGCAGTATCTCAAAGCAAGCAAATCATCTTATCTTTAGCAGAAACAAGATAATATTGCAATTCCCAATCCTCATGAAAAAATCCGTTTTCTTCCTTTAGTGTTCTCTTGGTCTTCTTTGACATGATGGGCTGTTAAGCAGACAAAATTAAAAAACACTGTCGAGCTGTGCAACTATTCACAAAGTCCACTTCAAACAGAAACACAGTGCCCCGTTAAAAGCTGATAACACACTGGCGCACTCAACCCCCATAAACTCTCACCAACCAGCCTCGTGGGGTAGTGGCGCCAGTCAGGCAGGGGAAGTCAGAACTAAATCACGAGCGTAGCAGCCGTCAGTTTAGCCCTTGTGGTTTACTAATGTTCTAATTGTGCCAGTCAATCTGGGAGGATTATTTTGTTTTAACTTATTTTATTCTTTGGTATTTTAAATATGTTCATTTTAAAAATAAAATAAAAATATAAAAGATGAATAAAAATAAAAGGATTTGTTGTGTAACATTTGGATTCAGTCAAAAGGCCACACACTTGACCTAAAAGGCCACATGTGGTCTTAAGGCCGCAGGTTCCCTGGATTAACCCCTTGGTTACTGCAATGGCCAAACGTCATCCACAGGTGAGGTCGCGTATACGTTCATACCTGTGCTGCAATATGGCTGTGTCGGCACCTTGCTTGACTGTAAGAAGTGCTTTCCTAGGGTCTCCTCCCGAGCATTTCTGGGACTCCCCGAGAATGCCCGTGTGTCCCACACACCCTTCCTGGCTGTCGCTCTGCCCCTGCTGCTGGGCTTCAGTCCAGAACCCTGCTGCGTGCCTTGGCCACCACCGGCCATGGCTCCCTCCCCTTCCCGTGGAAGTGCCTCCTGCAGTTTCTGGAACAAGAAATTCCAGGGCTTTCATCCAAGTGTGGACACAGCTCAGGTCAGATGGTAACTTTCGGCAAGACTTTGTTTTTAAGAGAGCATAACTCAGAGAATAACAGCAGGTCAGAGACTGGCTCTGAGCTGGCGCTGGATAAATATTTGCTGAATAAATGAACTTTGCTCTCGGCCCACGGGTCTAGACTGAATGCCTCCTTGTCTATCCAGGCTCTATGAGGCGGGAACCAACTTGGCCTTGAACCGTTCTGACCTTGGGCTCATGGTCCAGGCCCAACTTTCTCACCTCGAGGGCACCAGAGGGAGGAAGTCATTTCTCCCTTTCTTGGGTCTCCCTCCCTGCCCTGGTTTCCTAGGGCCAGCATGGATCTCTTCCAGGATGGGGGACAGTGGGAAGGTCCATCCCTTACTCCTGCCCAGGGGTCCTGCCAGGCAGGCTCCAGCAGAATTCAGTGGTCCAACCTGGCTCATTCCAAGTCGTTCAGCCATGCCCAACACTGTGGCACCTGCTGGGCACGAGCTTCTGCAGGGAGCAGGACGGGCGCATCCTCCCTGCAGTGAGAATCAACGCTTCCCACAACAAACAACAGCAACAAACAAAAACAACCCTCCGACACACACTCATCGCCAAAAGAATGAGTGTGGGTTCCTGCTCCAATCCCAGGCAGAGGAAAGAGGCCTGGAGTCTCAGACTCACAGCCTCACAGGCCCCCAGAGGTGTCCCCAAAGTTAGACCAGCACGCCGCATGATCAGCTGCTCGGCAAAGAGCATCCTCAAATGAGGAGGCCGGTTTTAGCTTTACACTGCGAACGCCAGCTGGCACAGGGCGGTTGTCCCTAAACAGAGGGCAGATCTGCCCGGGAGGCGGATTTCCGTGTCTGTGGCAGCTTCTCGGTGGCGGTTTTGCCTTCCCCCCAGCTGGCTCCCTCCTCCTCCTCTCTCCCAGCTCCAGGGGGCATTTTCCTTCTGTCTTTGTAAGGAGGGGTCCAGGCACGCTGTGGACACAGGCTGACGGGTCCTCCACACTGTGTCCCCTGCCCCTGACGCTCCTCCTGCATCCAGCTGGGCCTTTTCAGGCTCAGGTGTCAGCCACCTCCCCTTCCTTAACCCAGGCGACATCCATGACCATGAGTTGCTCTCCAGGCACCATGCGTGGGTTCCAACCACTCTCCTAAACCAGGTGGAGAGAAGAAAAAAGTTATTCCCAGTGTATTTTCCCTTTTCTGTCCATTCTTCCCTGCCCGTGGTCTGTGCTTCTCTGAGATGGGACACGCGGTTTCAGGCAGCCTTGATTCATCTGCTGTGTCGCGGTGGAGAGAGCGAGTTTCTGCTGCGAGTTTGGAGCAGTCAAGGTCTTGGGCCGTCTTTCCTTCTGTCACTTCCTAGGGCGGGGAGGTGGGGGGCCCTGATGCAAGGACCAGATGCCCTCAGACCACTGGCCGGTGGGGCGGGAGCACAGACATGGCTCTTTGTCCCCGGTGCCAGCTGGACCTGCACGCCCCGCACCCGCCACGGCAGCTCCGTTCGTGGAAGGACAGCTCTTTATTCCGGGCCCAGTGGAGCCTCCACTCCGGCCGTTCTCGGTGGCGCTTCTTCCTCTAGGGCGTGCCTGTGGTGCAACGTCACCCCCCTGTGGTTTTGGGTGGATTTCCAGGCGAATTTGCATGGGGCACCAGGAACCGAGGCCAGGTTTCTGCTCGGCTTTTGTCCTTTGACTGACGGACAGTCAGTCTGCAGCCGGAACTCGGCGTTGGGTAGGGCCAACCTCACCGGCCCCTCTGTCTGGGCTCCCTGAGAAGGCGGAAGGGACTTCTCTGCTGTCGTGGCAGAGGAAAAGATCTGCCCCACACCCTTCAGATCCCAGGACGTGAGGCACCTGTTTTGTCAGCCTTTTGCTCTCTAGAACTCCTCCCTGCTGAGTGGAGGGGTCCAAACCCAGCAGGGACGTTCTCCAACCATGATCTTAAAGTCTTTCAAAGACATCTGTACACTCTTTTTTTTTTTTTGAGACAGAGTCCCACTATGTTGCCCGGGCTAGAGTGCGTGGCGTCAGCCTAGCTCACAGCAACCTCAAACTCCTGGGCTCAAGCGATCCTCCTGCCTCAGCCTCCTGAGTAGCTGGGACTACAGGTGTGCACCACCATGCCTGGCTAATTTTTCTATTTTTAGTAGAGACAAGGTCTCACTTTAGCTCAGGCTGGTCTCCAACTCCTGGGCTCAAGTGATCCTCCCGCCTCGGCCTCCCAGAGTGCTGGGATTACCGGCGTGAGCCACCACGCCCGCCCCGTCCATACATTATTTCTCCGCCACATCCAAGAGTAGATGTGTAATGTACTCTGTGACTTTGACACAGGTTCCCAATGAGGGTAAGGGAAGTCCGGAAGGTTACGAACAGGCATGGGGTGCCCGGGCCTCAATCCAGGCTAATGCCCCTGACCACGTGGTCTCCCTTCTCCTTGGATGTGGCTGGAGTCAGGCAGATTCTTTGCAGCACGTGTGTGATTGCTGGTGCACCTGAATGTGCGGGCGTCCTTTCATCCGATTGCCATGGCTACCCCGGCTTCCTTACACTAGCGTTCGCACACTCGAGGGGATGAGAGTTCAAACACATCCACTCCTGGCTTAGGCTTCACGCAAACCCCACTGCTGCTCCTTGTGATTTTGCACAAGTGAGGCACCTACCTGGCTCTTCCTACCTCGAGTCCTGGACACACAGACCCCTTCCCCGCAGTAGACATCGCAGGGGGCTGCAACAGAGGGAAAAGCTAGGGCCACTGGGTGCCCAGGAATGCCTGAAGTCACAGACGCTCCTCACAGTCGACAGATACAGCAAGAACTGTGTGAGTTTAAGGGGTCTTTTCGTGATGAAAGAAAACATAAGTTGAGTTTATTACAGCGATTCGATGCCAGGCATGCCTCCATGCAACATGAAAAGAACGCCCAGGCACAGTCGGGTCCCACGTGTCCTTGGAGTGAGGCCAAAGTGGTGGAGAAAGTGACAGGCCGCCCAGGAGAGCCAGGGTACGGACTAGGATTCGGAAATAGGGTCTTTGCAGATGTAACTAAGTTATGGAGCTTGCGATGGGAACATTCTGTGTTTAGGGTGGACTCTAGATTCAATGACCGATGTCCTTATAAGAGAAGGAGGAGGGAGATTTGGATACACAGACAAAGACACAGGGACAAAGGCCACATGAGACAGAGGCGAGCTATGCCGCCCTAAGCAACAGGACACCACGATCTACCAGAAGCCGGAAGAGGAAAGGACCCTCCCCTAGAGCCTTTGGCGGGAGCGTGGCCCTGCCGACACCTGATTTCCGACTTCCTGCCTCCAGAACTGTGAGAGCATAAATTTCTGTTGTTCTAAGCCACCCAATTTGTGAAAATTTGTTATGGCAGCCTTAGCAAAGGAATACGGCTAGTTAGCTAAAAACCTTCTCTCTCGTGACCAAGGCGGTGATCACCACTGTACCTTTCCTCGCCATTCCTCTCACCGCATCTTTGCCATCCCTCCGTGGGCATCTGGTATCTTCAAGTGGTCATTGTCACTCAAAATGTCTGCCTTTCTCCCACACAAAGATTGAGAGTCTGGCCCTGCCCTGGCCGTGAGCATCTCACGGTCAATGCTAATGTCACTTGCTGCGGAAAAAAATTCCGCCCTCTTTGGAAGAGCTGCGGCTCAGGAGTCCCTGAAGAGCCCTCTCTTGGCTGCTGCAGGGACCCAGTGATGATGCTTCTGGTTGTAGAGTCCGCACGCTGCAGATCGATGGGACCCGACAGGCAGGGTTAGGGGCGGGCGGCCACGCGGACTGCGGCTCGAACTTGTTTCCATCTCTAACACAAAAGCCACGTGCAGCTCTCTCTGGCTGCACTGTTTTTGTTTTTGCTACTGTTTATTTTGGCAGCCGGTGGATGGCCCCGCCCCCAGGATAGATTTCCCAAAGTGTGTCCTTGTTGTGTGGATAGATCTCATTCCTGGGATTGTCATTGTTTCTCAAGAAAAGTGTTCCACGGTCCCATGGTCTGGGAAGTGCTCGATGAGGGCAAGGTTACACGGGCCTCTTTATTGCAGAACTTCTTGGTGTCCTTACTGTGCTAATGCAGCTCTCGGATCAGCCCGCGTTGCTGGGCTGCCTACTTGTGCGCGGTACCCGTGATGACTGACTGCCCGCTAACGATGCGATTATACACGCTGCAGAGGCGAAAAGCAGGGTTTGAGGGAGCATTTACCGTTAGGTCCCGATCGAGTGTGGGGCATCAGAAATGGCTTTTCTGGGGAAACGATGTTCAAGCTCAGATCTGAAGAAGAAAAAGGTATTTCCTAGGTGAAAGGGGCGTGGGTGTGAAGCATTTTAGGCCCGGGACAGTGTATGCAAAGGCCTTGAATAGGAAGGAAAAAGCTTGGAGTCTCTGCCGGGCTGTGAAAACAAGTCTGCCCAGGAAATCCCTTCCCCAGCCCCCTCCCCAGGCCCCAGTGTCATGGGACTAGAGTCCCACTAGGCTTTGGTGTCCTAGAAGGATCCTGGAGACTCCGGCTGTGGTTGCCACACTGTCACCAGTCATCTGGGGTACCGTGGACCTAACTTCTTTGAGCCTCGTTTTTCTTATCAATAAAATGAGGGGGAGACGACACTAAGATCCCTTCCGGCGGTGGCGTGCTAGAATTTCATGGGATTGCGCCTCTATTTCTTAGGGTAGAGAGAGAAGAAAATAGAACCAATTGTGAAGAGGGGAATTTTTAGGCTGGAAGGAAAATGGTTCAGGTCCGTGGAGGGTGAGAGAGGAAAGGGCCGGTGGTTGCCGTCCTAGAGCTTAGGTGACCCGGTTAGGAAGCCGTGTGCTCACTGGGGCCTCCCGTTAGCTGCTGCCGGCCTGAGTCTGGAGGGAAAGTGAGGACAGCACCCGCCCTCGCAGCTCTCTTCTTTCAAGGGCAGGATGTCCAGGGTGTGCAGCCTCAGGGACTCTGTTGTGGGGACCACGGGCTATCACGGTCACCGGAGAGGCCAGAAGGCTGCTCATTCCTTCAGTGGCTGGCACCACTTCCTGCCACACTGAGTGGCCTGGCATCCTGGAGAACCCAGAGGACACTCGCTCAGATACGAGAGACTTTGAGGCGCTTTATTTAAAAAAGTAACACACTGGCTCCGAATGCCAGCCAAGAGTCCTATTTTTGAAACTCCCGCAAGCAGAGAAGAGAAGAGCCCCCTGCAGCACCAGCCGGGAAGTCAGGAACAAATAATGAATGAAAACTATTATCTCCCGGGGTTCCTGGGTTCTCCCTTTTTCGACTTTTAATCTCTCTCTCTCTCCCACCTTTTTCAGTCCCTCGGGCGGGATGCTTTTGTTCCATTGCTCTCTCTCTGGCCCAGAAAACAGACACTGTGTCACCCGGGCTGGTCTTTCTGCTGTTCTCAGATTACTTCGCTCCGAGAACCTGGTGTGTGCGAGCCGCGTCCTCTCCGGGCTGAAATCCGGGTGTTGGTCATGCTGGGCTCTCGTCCGGAGGCTCACTGAGATTGTTGGCAGAATTCAGCTCCACGCAACTGTGGAACCTCAGCCCCTATCTTGTTTGCTGTCAGCCGAGGGCCACCCTGTGCACACAGAGGCCACCAGCGTCCCTTCTCTGTAGCCCTCTCCATCCTCAAGCTAGCGGTGGTACATCGAGTCCTTCTTGGACTTCAGATTTCTCTGACTTCCTCTTCTGCCTCTGTTTTATTGGGCCTACCCTGACCCCAAACGTCTGTGTCAGGCTGCCTTGGCAGCCCAATCCTTGTGAAGCAACCACATGGTTTGGGTGGAGTGGATATTCTACCACCACCCTCCAGCTCCGGAAATGAGTCCTCACTTTTCTGAGCCATTTAAGGTTGTCCCACCCTATCCCTAGCCACGCTGAAAATTCAGAGATGGACATGGAACCACAGATGGCCCATAGCAGAGGGATGCTTGGGACTTCTGAACCAGTTGGGGGAAGGATGTGCTCTGTTACAGGATGGAGGCAGCTTAACCTATAAGATACTAGTGCCATATTGTAACCAAAGGGCAGAAAGAGCCCTTGGATGAGACCAATACCAGGAAAACTAGGACAAGTGATGGAGAGAAAGGTGAGTTCTTAATGGCATTGTTAAAAACTGCTGGATCAACCCTTGCCTAAAGCCCACCCCACCTTAGGGCTTTTCATTTATGGGAACCAATACATTCCTCTTATTGCTGCAGCCACTTTGAGTTAGATTTGCTCTCACCTGCCGTTGAAAGCACCCCAACAGACGGAACCTGTTTCCCAAGGTGGTGATTCGACAAGGCAGAGTCACAGCTGGGGCCACAAAGATAGGTGTGGTCTGCCCTGTTGTCACCTTCCCCTCTGCAAAGGCATCTAAAAAAGTAGCCATGTTACACCAAGGGGCCTTTAGCCCGGGGGTTCCTCTGAGCTGTGGTCGACAGTGGAGGGAGGAACAGGCAGTGGGGAGCAGTGGTCAGACAGGCCCTCAGGATGGTGTGGGACAGCCCAGCGTCCCTTCCCAGGTACACTGAAGAGAGGTGACACTAAGACGCTTGATGACTATGCGGGAAACACAGAACAGTGCCCGGCACAGGGTGGCTGGGGCACTGCTGCTCGGGGCCCTTCGAAGTGGGATCGGGCGCGAGAGTAGGGCGAGTCACCAGGCAGAGAGGAAACTTGTGTGTTTCTCTTCTTCAGCAAGGACTGCGCTTGACGGTCACTGTCACTCGTTGTTACGGACTGAGTCGTGTCCCCCAAATTCATCGGTTGAAGTCCTCGCCTGCATTGGAGTATAACTGCATGCGGAGGCAGGTAGGGCCTTTAAAGAGGGGGTGAAGTTAAATGAGGTCCTTAGGGTGGGCCCTGGCCCCACAAGACTGGTGTCCTTATAAGAAGAGGACACTTAGGTGCACAGGAGACCCGAGGATGTGCACGCAGAGGAAAGGCCATGTGAGGCGCAGTGAGAGGTGACCGTCTGCAAGGCGAGGAGAGAGGCCGGGGACGGAAGCAAACCTGCCGACCCCTTGATCACGGACTTTCAGCCCCAGAACTGTGAACAAGCTGAGTGC
>RJWJ010036022.1:0-16287 GCA_004363605.1 Indri indri
AGATCATGTAATAGCCTATAGACCACACAGTGAAATATGGACTTTCCAAGACTATGTGGGAAAACCAGTATGTGCAAAAAAATTATAAAACACATTGATACTAGGAATACACCTGCAGCCACTAGGGATGCTGTATTTTATCAAATGCTTTCTCCACATCTGAGATGCTCATATGATTTTTGTTTACAATTCTGTTTATGTGGTGAATCACATTTATTGACTTGCATATATTAAACCATCCTCACATTCCCGGGCTGAAACCCACTTGACATAGTGAATTATTTTTTAGATGTGCTGTTGTATTTGGTTGGATAGCATTTTGTTGAGAATTTTTACATCTATATTCATTAGAGATATTGTTCTGTAGTGTTTTGTTTAATTTTTTAATTGTTTAATTTAATTTTTTTAATTGTTTTAATCAGGGTGATAACTGGCCACGTAGAATGAGTTAAGGAGGATTCCCTCATCTTCAACCTTTAAGAATAGTTTCAGTAGGAATGGCACATGTTCTTTGTATGTCTTGTAGAATTCAGCTGGGAATCCATGCGTCCTGACCTTTTTGTTGTTGGGAGAGTTTTTATTACTGATTTAATCTTACTACTCAATACTGGTCTATTCAGGAGTTCTATTTTCTTCCTGGTTCAATCTCGGGAGTTTGTATGCTTTCAGGAATTCATCCATTTCTCTAGATTTTCTAGTTTTTAAGTGTGTAATTGTTCGTAATAGTCTCTGATGATGTTTTTTATGTCTGTGATATCAGTTATAATGTGTCCTTTTTCATTTCTAATTGCATTAATTTGGAATTCCTCTCTTCTTGGTTATTCTAGCCAGCAGTTTATCAATTTGGATTATCTTTTTGAATAACTTATATACTTATGCTCTGATCTTTGTCATTTCTTTTCTTCTGCTAACTTTGCATTTGGTTTGTTCTAGTTTTTCTTGTTCCTTGAGGTACAATGTTAGGTTGTTAATTTGTGATCTTTCTACTTTTTTGATGTAGGCATTTAATGCTATAAACTAACCCTCTTAGGTCGCTTATGCTGTAACCTACATGTTTTAGTATATCGTATTTTCATTTTCATACATTTCAAAAAAATTTTAATTTCTGTCTTGTTTTTTCATTGATAAATAGTAGGATGAAGAAAGTGACAATACAAGAATATAAAGCATGATGTTATGACAGACTAAAATTAACAATTAACGCAGATTATGAGTAAGGTGCTTTAATGGAATATAAGAATACCAGTGTGCTATCATAAATTTATTTTGTTAGAGACTCTAATCACCTGCTGTCTCTGATGTGGTCTTTCTTTCTAGAGGATATAAACACAGCCCATTGGTACCTGATAGTCAACTGATGATACAGTGACTGCTTTTAACTCTATGCCTATAAATACAGACAAACCAGGCCCATTTAAATTCACTTAGGAAAACAAAGTTCACTTTCCTCAAGGATATATCATCTCTCCAGCTCTTGCTCGAAATGTGGTATATAGGGATCTGTATAAGTTTATCCTTCCGTAAGACATCATTCTAGTTCACTGTACTAATGTTACCATTCTGATTGGACTTTGTAAGCAGGATGTACTGAATATCCCAGAAGCCTTGGGATGATATTTTCCTTCCTGACGTGAAATAAAGCCCCATGAAAGTTCAAGTTCTGACCTTTTGTTTAAGTTTCAAGGTTTTCTTTGGTCTGAGCCATGAAAACACATCTGCTTCAAGGTAAATGGAAAGAGGCTATATCTGAAATTACCTACTACTGAGAAAATAGCACAGTGCTTTTTCAGGCCCTTTGGAATCTAGAGGCAACATATAACATTTTTAGCCATGCTGCTGCAACACATTTACCAAGTAACCCTGCAGCTGACTGTTTTGACTAGGCCCAAAACAATAGAAGGCTCTAGAATTCTGAAGCAAGTTGCACTACCACTGCACCATATGAACCAGGAGATTTAGTGGTACCTGAAGTATCTACGGCAGTTAGATTGTTTTGTGGAAAAGGCCTCTTTAGGAATACTACAGCACATATTCTTAGGATTTTGAAGCAAGCCACTCCATATTCTGAAGATAACTCTTCTTTGTTTGAATAAGAACAACAGCAGCAAAATAACCTCTGGCTTTATACTAGGCACTATCAGCAAGAGAAAGTTTGATTGGGGTCATCAAGATTCCATGAAAATCTGAGCCGCCTATCACGATCGGTGTTATCTGACCACAGAAGTGATACATTTTGGCATTTGTGATAGCATTCCATCCTGAGTATATATAGGGCTTGAAGAGATCCTGAAAAACAAAATTAAATTATGTGAACAGGAGGCTCAGACTTCCATGACCCTACTCTTACTTTATTTTTTAATTTTATTTTTAGTTAAAAAATAATTATGTATATTTATAGGGTACAATGCAGTGTTATGATACATGTATACATTGTGGGATGATTAAATCAGGGTAATTATTAATAACCTCTATTACCTCATACTTACCATTTGTCTGAGGTGAGAACATGTAAAATCTCTTATAGCAATTTTGAAATATACAGTAAATTATTATTAACTATAGCCAATATGCTATGAAATAGATCACTAGAACTTATTTCTCTTCTCTAACTGAAACTTTCTACCTTTTTACTAACATCTCTTTTCCCGTCCATTCCCGAAACCCCCAGCATTTGGTAACCATCATCCTATTCTCTATGACTATGAGTTTGACTTTTTTAGATTCCACATATAGGTGAGATCATGCAGTATTTGTCTTTACGTATCTGGCTTATTTCACTTAGCGTAATGTCCTCTAGATTCATCCATGCTGTTACAAGTCACAGAATTTCCTTCTATTTTAAGGCTGAATAGTATTCCCTTGTGTGTATATACACCAAATCTTCTTTATCCATTCATTCACTGATAAACACTTATTTCTGTATCTTAGAAATTGTGAATCATGTGGCAATGAAGAAGGGAGTATAGTTTCAAAATATTGATTGCATTTCCTTTGGATATATAGCCAGAAGTGGAATTGATGGTAATTATATTTTTAGCTTTTTGAGGAACCTCTATACTGTTTTCCAAAATGGCTGTACTAATTTATATTCCCACCAACACTATATAAGGATTCTCTCTTCTCCATACCTGTGTTGACACTTATTATCTTTTATCTGTTTGATAAGTCATTTCGGCAGGTGTGAGGTGATATTGCCTTGTGGTTTTAATTTGCATTTCCCTGATGATTAATGATGTTGATAATTTTTTCATATACCTATTGGCCATTTGTATGTCCTCTTTTGAAAAATATTTATTCAGGTCCTTTGGCCTTTTGTAAAAATTGAGATATTTGTGTTCTTGCTGTCAAGTTTGAGTTTCTTATATAGTTTGTATATTAGCCCCTATTAGATGTATTATTTGCAAATATTTTCTCACAATCTGTGGGTTGTTTCTTCTCTCTGTTAATTGTTTCCTTTGTTGTTCAGAAGCTTTTTAGTTTGATGCAATCTTTTTCATCTATTTTTGCTTTTGTTGCCTTGCTTTAGGGGTCATATTTAAGAAATCATCCATGCATCTACTTTTTAGTTACTATATCCTCTCCTTAAACCTGCACTTAAGGGACTCTGAAGAGTTTTCTATGGCAAGTTGTCTCAGGAAGAAAAAAATATATATCTGATTTATAAATGGTTCTACATAATAGGCTGATTGCATTGGGGTTCTCCAGAGAAACAGAACCAATTGGATATATAAATCTAGAATGAGATTTATTATAAGAAACTGCCCACACAAGTATGGAAACTAAAAAGTCCTGCAACCTGCCTTATACAAGGTGGAGAAACAGGAAAGCTGGAGGTGCAAATTCAAGTTCGAGTCCAAAGACCTGAGAAACAGGAAGACCAATGGTGTCAGTCCCAGTCCAATGTCAGGAGAAGACCTATATCTCAGCTCTAGTGGTTGGGCAGAGAGAGAAATTTCAGTTTTCTGCTACCTTTTTCTTCTATTCAGGTCTTCAATGAATTGGATAATACCCACCCACACTGGGCAGAGAAATATGCTTTACTCAGTCCACCAATTAAAATTCTAATCTCTTCTGGAAACACCCTCACATTACCCAGAAATAATGTTTAAGCAGGTATCTGGGTATTCCATGGCCTGGTCAAGTGAACAGATAAAATTCATCATCATAGCTAGGAACACCTAACAGTAGATGCTGTAGTGTTATGTTCCCACTCAAGCATGATATAAAACAAAGGTGAAGGGAAATCTTCCAGCGGACAAACTTGAAGGAGTGTATCTGGTTGTTTACTTTGCCTGGAAAACAAGTAGATAAATGTCAGATTCATACTGATTCATGAGCAATGGCTAATGATTTAGCTAGATGGTGATGGATTTAGAAGGAAAAATATTGGAAAACTTGTGACAAAGAGGCCTGGGGAAGACCTCATGGACCTCATGAAATGGGCACAGTGTGAGGGTATTTTTGTCTTGTGTAAATGCCACCAAATGGCAACCACTGCAGATGAAGCTTTGATACTTATGTGGGAAAGATGACCCATTACACAGATGCCAGTGAGGCTCTTTGCCCAGCCATGCCAGTAATTGCTGAAAGGGCTGATGAAACAAATGGCCATAGAAGCAGGCATAGAGGTTATATGGACTGAACAACATGGGCTTCTACTCATATGGATTATTTGCTGTAGCTACTGGTGTGTTTTCAACATTCAACAACAGAAGGTGACAGTGAGCCACCAATATGATAATGTTTCCCAAGAGAACAAGCCAGCCACCTGGTGACAATTTGATTACATTGGGCCACCTATCACAGAATGGGAAGCAATTTGTTTTTCTTGGAATAGATGCTTATTCTGGAAATGGATTTGTCTTCACTGCCAACAATAATTCTTCTAAAACTCCATTGATGATTTCGGAGATTGCTTTACTCACTGCAATTTTCCACATTATTTCTTCTGAACAAGGAAATTATTTTAGAGCAAATGAAGTGTAACACTAGGCCTTTGTCCATGAATTCATGGTTGTTACCACATACCCCATCGCCTGCCTAATTGAAGAGTGGAATGGGCTACTGGGCTGATAGAATGGTAAAAGGGCTTATGAAGACTTAGGGAGGACACTTTGTGGTTATCACATTACATCCTATAGGTAGAAGCTTAGTTCCGGATCTTGTATACCCAATGTACTTCTCTTTCTCCAATAGCTAGATTTTATTGATTTATTATAGGATCTAAGTAATGGAAATGGGAGTTTTTTCTTTACTGTTATACCTAATGAACTACAACTCTGGCCTCTAAGTGGTTTAGAGGTCTTAGTACCCTAGGGAGAAATGTTCTCACTAGGAACACAACAGGAATAATGTCAGGGGAAGTGGAGAACTACATTTCTCAGAATATTCTTTTCCGTAATGTTAGAGTTTGCTAATAAGAGGAAATTACATGAGATTATGAAGGTAGGAAAGGAGAAGAATCCATGGTTTTCTGCAGGTGGTTGTACCCATAAGGGTATTTATTGGTCATGAGTTCTTACATTTCCCAGTTTACTAATTGTTATCTAAATCTAATATCCAACATACCGTGACATTTTACTTGACCACATTCTGATATTTGAGCTGCTTAGAGTTTATTGATTTGTTTTACTGAACTATTATATTTCAGAATTATGAGACCCCATATTATTATTGCTTATTTCCAGTGACATTACTTGGTATTTCTAAAAAGAAATAATCTTACTAATCCCCTAAAATATTAGCTCAAAATCTAAAGTTATCATCTGCCATTCAAAATTACCCATTTTCCCTGTCTTCAATAGTACCAATAGTCTATTAACATCTAAAATATCATAAGGGGTCCAGTTCAAATTCTACCTTTTCCATGAAAACTTTTCCTACCATTGTTTTCTCTTGATCTATATAATTCACCAGCCCACAGCCTATGTTACACAATACGATGGCTACATTCTTCCTAAAACATGTGGAGCATAGATTGTGCTATTGGAATCTTACCGTATCAAGTGTTGCCTGTGAGATTTGACAGAGACAAAATCGGGTCCAGTATGCCCCTTTGGAAACTTCTTATAATTCATCCTATTTCCCCATTGATAAATTTATTAATAAAACCATCAAAGTTTGAATAGCAAGAAAATGATTTTTAAATAGACTCTCTATGTGGTCATCTTCTTTGGAAATACTGACGGAGAAGTGAGTCACTCAGCTCGGGAAAGTCAGTGTACCACATAAAGACTTAGCTCTCTAAACAGAGAAGTAAGAGGTACAGTGTCCTGGCACTACTCTGTCAACTTTCTATTCTACCGGACTCTGAGGCATATGAGTGAATCAAGGGAGAGATATTCTCTAAATTAAAAGACACATGCAACACATTTAACTAAAGGCCAAAGGATGATTCCCCGGTGTAGCATCTAGACCCCTGCCTTAGACAGCAGCCATATCTGCAGACCATGGAAAGGAGCTATGTAAAAGCCCCCTACCATCACCTATTTCTTGATTTTTGCCTCAGGCTGAATGTCAACATTTACCTGTTTGTAAGTAGTAATGATTGAAGGATTTATCATAAGGATTTCAGCATCACTTTATAGCTTTTGTGGAGGTAGAAATCTAAGAAAATAATTTTTGATGAACTAGTTCATCCTCAAGGAGTGATATTTCATTTCCATCTATTCCTAATATGTGGTTTTCAAAATGAAATAAAATTCAACCCAGGAGCAGCCAGAGAGCAATGAAAAGAAAACAGCAGGCTGAGGTTAGAAAAGAACACTTAAAGAGAGCATTGCCAATTCCTTTTTCTGATTTTAGCAACACATATTTGCTCATTTCTCCAAACACATTTCAGGCCTAGCAGATAAGTGTTAGCCTGTAGATTGCACAGCAACAAAAATTACTGTCATGTGTGCCAAATATCACTGAGAATAAAAGTGTTGTTTTGATTGTTAATGGAATGCAAAGTACCCACAAAAAGGCTTACAAGGAGAGTTGACCTGAAAAGGAAGGAAATACCCTGTCTCTATCTCAACCTGGCTCTTCCATAAATTTTCTAGTTCCTGGAGAATAATTATTCATTTCTGTAAAATGACAAATAAACAAAGTCCTATGACAAAAAGCCACAACCAAAATAGCACCTCTGGCAACAAGCTTTGGGTCAATAACTTTAAAAGGAAAAATTTTAAAAATAAATAAACCAGTAGGTAGTTTTAAAAGCTAAGCTGGATTTTGTTGCAAGTCTCAGCTCTGCCACAGAGAAGACCTCACTGAGAGTGATTTGATGAAATCACTTTTTAAAATGCTATCAACTCTGACATAAATTTAAATCAGCCCTAAGTAGAGTTACTGTGCTATTTATTCTAAGAACAAGTAGATGTGCATAATTAATTAGCTAAAATACTTATTTTTCCATATTTGCAAGCACTATACTAGGTGAAAAAGATAAAAACTTTGCTGCGTAATATTATAGGATCCAATAGAGTCTTTAAGATTTAAATCAGTCTTAGAAATGTCTAAAAAATAAAATTTAACCTGTATTTTTAAAAGTACATTATTAACTTTTTGGTAAAAAACTGCATCTTCTTCATTCTGCATACTTTAATTTTATAGAAAAGCAAACAACAAAAAAAAAAACCACAATACACAACATCCAATCCCCTTGTTAAATTAGGGAGGGAGTAGGGATTTGAGGCCCTTGTTTCCTGCCTTAGTTTTTACTTACTTCTGGTTTCCTTTTTCTTGCTTCTTTTTTCCCCTTTCTTTTCTTCTTTTCTTCCTTTTTCCTTTTTTTCTTCCTCCTCTCTGTCTCTCATTCCTTTGGTTCTCTCCTGTTCTGTTCTCTCTTTTATCCTTTGGTAGTTAATGGGGCGTGGTACACTCCCTGATTTGGGCACTGCATCGGTATAGTCATTCTCAAATCAATTAATTTTCCAGGCTCAAAATAATTCATTGGGTTGAAACAATAACATAACATAGATAGGCAGGTGATTGATAGGTAGAGATAAAAACAGAGGAGTGTGAAATGCTGAGAGATATTTAAAGTGTATCCATACGATTATACCCCACAAGTATGCAGTAGTAACCTTCTCATGTTCCATGTGTTAAAATCAGATGCATAGAAAGTAGCTTCTTTAATGTTGGCTCCCATGTGATTAACTTGGCTGAGAATAGCAAAAGTGATTTTAAAGATAGCACAGGTTAAAGATTACAGAAATTCAAAACCAGGTTACATAATTCACACTGTTTTTTCTCATATCTAGCATCCACCTGTCACTTTTATCCTACATCATGGGCATTCATTAAATCCTTAAATCCATTCAATTTTTCCTCTTGCTCTTTTACTTACTTTTCCAAGTTTTCTCCAAATTCTTGAGTCCTATTGTTGATTTATTTTAGATATATTTTTAGGTAGCCACTTTCTTCCCTTTCTCATGCCTTTTCATCCTCCCTGTTAAGTGGTCAATATGTTCACTGTTCAAAGTGAAAGTTCCACACTTACTCCTTGAAAAGCAATTTTTATCCGTGACATTTATCTAGAGCAAGTACTTCCCAGGCCTCTAAGAACTTTGCCACACAAAGTTTATAACAGTCTATAATAACCGAACCCTTTGGAGTTGGAAGGAGATAGAGGACTGATTTAACGCAGTAGGATCAGAGTTGGAGGCAGGAAGGAAGACCAGGGCACATTAATAAAGTGCCATCACTTCATTTCTTAAAGAAATTATTTTCTATATAAATCTATACTGATTGTGGTGCTTAGACTTTATAAAATGAGAAAAACATTGATTAACCTCACTTTTCTTTCTAATCTCCCATCCTATCACATTTCCTATTTATCAACTAAAAAGTCTTAGAGTACTTTATCTAACATAGCTTGTAATAGTCAAATTACCAGATACTGAAAATTCACTGTGATCACGAAATGGAATATTTATTTGTATGTCCTCAGCCTGTTGGATGATTTTCAATCTGAAGTCCCTCTGGAAATTGGTCTTCGTTTGATTGTTTGTAAATGGTCAAAAAAAGAAATCTAGATATCAGCTTTTTTATTTTCCATTTGTTCAAGTATAAAGGGACAGAGAGAGCCTCTTCTGTGGGGTTCCAGAAACTTGTCGTGTGGTCTGAACCAGCAGATGAGTGGTGAAGGGAAGCATTTTCCAGTTTTTGGCAGAGTATTGATCCAACCACTAGTGGAATGAAATTCCACATGATAGGAGAAACGATGAAACAATTCCCAGAGAAAATCTCGGTCACAGAGGACAGCCCTACTAATGTACATGGTGGTAGGAAAATCCCTTAAAAGGGTCACACTCTAGAGGTCCAGATAATTTAATCCCAGAGTAAAAGCAGTCCTGGAATGTCCTAGCAAAGCTGAAAAGGAAGCCTAAAAGGAATAATGAGATTCACAAATAACTGCATGCCAGAACAAAGTCCAACACCTCTTAAAGTAATACATAAAATTCATAATGTCTGACATCCAGCATAATTTACCAGATATAGTTAACAGAAGACAACAGTGGATGCCTAGGTCTCCATCTTCAAATGTTTTCTCTAAAAGCGATAGAGAACAAAACATGTTGGGGTGTGGGGGTTGCTATTCTGAATGTTAGTGTCCCTCCCCTCAAATTCTTATGTTGAAACCTACTCCCCAATATGATTGAATTAAAAGGTGGGACCTTTGAGACTTGACTAGGAGATGAGGGTGGAGCCCTCATGAATGGGATTAGTCCCCTTTTAAGAGAGACCTGAGAGAGCCTGATTTCCCCTTCCACCATTTGAGAACACAGCGAGAAGGCATTGTCTATGAGGAAGCGGATCCTTACCGGACACTGCTGGTGCCTGGATCTTAGAAGTCCCAGCCTCCGGAACTGTTGAGAAATAAATTTCTGTTGTTTATAAGTTACCTAAGGTATTTTCTTATAGTAGCCTGAGTGGACTAAGATAGAGATAAAACTACAAAACAAAACAAAACAAATACAAATTCTCAGTATAACTGGAGCACAAAAAATTTGTAAAATTCAAAACAACTGTAAAGAAAAGAGAAAAACAACAACTCTCAGTGTGTAATCTCTCATGCTATCTTCCCATCCCTGTCCCATGGAAAGATTGGAACTGAGCAGAGACACACGTCTGAAATTATTAAAAAATATTGTCTGAAAATATTAAAAAAAAAAAGAAAAAAAAAAAAGAAGAAGAAAAGTCTGGGTAGGTGTGGTTGGCAGAATAACAACCCCCTGCAAAGGTAACCTCAGGCCCAGAACCTGTGAATATGTGACTGTCCTTGGCAAAGGGACTTTGCAGTTGTGAATAAATTAAGGACCCTGAGATGAGGATTATTCTGTTTTATCTGGATGCACCTGATCTTATCGCACAAGTCCTTAAACGTGGGCACCTTTCCCAGCTGTAGTGAGAGGGAGCTTTGCCTAGGAAGAGAGAAACAGAGAGACAGCAGCAGGAGAAAGACTTTGCTGAAGACAGAGGAGGAAGGCCACAAGCCAGCACAGGGCGAGTATCCTCTACAGCTGGAAAAGGCAAGGAAATGGGTTTTTTTCTACAGCCTCCAGAAGGAGCCCTGCTGACACCTTGATCTTGGCTGGGGGACCCATGTCAGACTTCTGACCTACGGAAGTAAAATAAATTTACGTTGTTTTAATCAACTCAATTTGTGGTAATTTGTTACAGCTGCAATGGAAAACGTATACAGAAGGTCAGAACGTAGACTGCCAGGAAGGGGCTTTAAAAGTGCACACCATTTTCACTTATCCGGTGCAGTTGAACTGGTTTTTATTTGCTCCTCCTGTCTTTTTTATTTTCTGTGTTCACGCCTCTTTCTTTCCTAGGGCTCAAATTCCTTTCCCATTATTCAGCCCCATGTTCAGTAATTCAGCAAAATGGTCAGTTGCTGCTCCCTGAATTTTACTCTTGGCTCCCAAAGAGCCAAGTTACATGAAGCACCCAAGTTAGTTAAGCCCTCCAATGACAGTGTCTACCATAGTCATGGCAGAGGTATTAAATCAAGCCCTGTCCTTCTGGCCCCCATAAAGCTAGTTTTCTGTCAAAACTTTCCCTCAAATTTTCACCTGTTATCTACAAAAATCAGAAATGCTGCCGTAATAACATGTCCCAGGACTTAAGCCCTGGGCTTACCTGACTGAGTCATTTTCC
Source organism: Indri indri (assembly GCA_004363605.1). Lineage (NCBI taxonomy): Eukaryota > Metazoa > Chordata > Mammalia > Primates > Indriidae > Indri > Indri indri. The sequence continues at coordinate 11,155 of RJWJ010036022.1, forward strand.
TGTCCTGATGGTGTTCTGCTAAGCCTGCATCATCGTTTTATCTATTTGATGATCTTCAAATGAGTTCACTGTACATTTTGTTCAGCTTTTCTATTTGTCCTCAATGTTTGGGGCAGGGGGTGGGAGCAGGGGTGTTCGTCTGATATTTACTGATAATCTGTCATCATCAAAATGGTATACTTTTAGTTTTAGTGACTTCCAGGTTGCTGTGGTTGTCAGTAAAAGTTTGTTCTCTCATAAACTTGGTTTTAGAATCACCTTTTACTCTATCACCTATATTAATACCACCATAAACATGAAATAAGATCTACTGGTAAACCACAGAACTCATAAACAGTCTTCTTGGTACAAAGATTATTTCCAAGTGGAAATAATCACTTAATTAACTTTACAGGAGCAGCCACCAGCTTTTCCATTATGATCAATTATTTCCTGGCCCCCCTTTCCTGTGAACTAGCATTTCAATAACTTTATATCCAGACAAATATGGAATAAAGTACCAAAGATCCACAAGTTAACTAGTGTCTTTCTTCATACATATTGACATTTTAAAATTCTATTTATCAATTACGGCACATCTCATAATTAAATATTAAGGGTAACTCCATCCTCTGAAATCATCAAGCTTCAAAATAAGGTGAGATTATGATGAAAATTAACTAGTTCACAGATGTAAGGCATTAATATCTGCCACGCCACGTAGACTCTCTCCATTTTCTATTTTCCCTAGAGGACATAGGAAACAACAATAGTTGGAAAATAAAGTTCAGTCTCCTTTAAAAATCCATGGACAAATGCCACTTTCTCTGATCATTAAAGTAGTAATTCTGCGATGCCTCTGAAAAATAGACAAAATGAACAAATCAATCAACTGAGTTAAGATATTAGTTCTTGAAATCCATGTTCAGAATTTCTAAAATATAGAATAGTATAAACAATAAAAATAAGCATACATTACAGTGGCATTCTCCTTCTGTTGTCACAGAAAATCTCTGCAGTTACACATAGACAAATAACCCTATACTCTTACCCAATGCAAAGAATTTTAGTTTCAACCATAATGACTTTATAACAGATCACAGGAAATTAGCAAGCCTTGTCATCTATTACTATGTCACAAGCCACTCCAAAATGTAGTAGCTTAAAAATAATTGTTTTATTTGTGTTCAACTCTGTGTGTTGCCAGTGTGTACTGCACTCAGGTATGCAGTTAAGCTGCTGCTGTTTAGAGTCATTCACTGAACTGCAACATCTGGCACCTTAACTGGCTGGATGGTATAAGATGACCATTCTCTCACATGTTTGTTGGTTGGTGCTGGCTGCTGGCTGCTAGATTACTTAAGAATCTTGTAGCAAGCTCAGGCTTCTTCATGTCACTCCAAAAAGGAAAGAATAAAAACTGTAAGGACCAGGTTTGGAACTTGGACACTATCACTACTGCCATATTCTATTGGTTAAGGCAGCTAACAAAGTCAATCTAAATTTAAGGGATGGGGAAAGAGACTTCATCTTTTGATGAATATTGCTGCAAATTGTATGTGGCTATTTTTAATTTTTCAGAGGCCTTCCTCTGGGGTAAGCATATATATTCTTCCTAAATACAAAATATACTCATCCTATTCTAAGATACTCAAAAATCTTAATCAATCATGGTATCAGGCTCAAAGTCAAGTGTCTTTTATCTGCGTTTGGTTCAGATATGGGTCTTGCTTCCTTGGGTGCAGCTTCTCAAGTATAGCTTCTCTTGCTATATAGTCATGCAAATAAAAAAGAGAATTTATCTGTTTCCTATGAAGCCCATAAAAAACGTGTACAGGTACCGCAGGCCATTCAGAAGAGACAGGATAAGTCCACAGCTTCCACCTGCAGCCTTGGGGCCGCATGTGGTCTTCTGGATCCTCGAGTGTGGCCTTTCGACTGAATCCAAATTCTGTAGAACAAATCCCTTAATTAAACAAATCCCTTTATTAAAAGGATTTGTTCCGTGAAGTTTGGATTTAGTTGAGGGGCCATCCTTGGGCATCTGGAGGGCCACGTGTGGCCTTGAGGTCACGGGTTCCCACCCCCTTCTACTTCATTAAGCAAATGCCACACCCTTTAAGACTACTTTTCTCCATACTTATCAGTGCTATTTGAGGATGGGACCAGATTTAATGTACTTATAAACATTGTTGAATGGCTGAGAAGGTTCACTAGCTTCCACCCTAAATACTTCATTGGTTTGAACAAAGATCCTTATAGTCACATCCTTAATAAAACTTTTTTCTATGGCCATTTCTTATTTTGGGAACCTTTTGCCATCTTGAAAATACATGCAATATGAGAAGCTTTGTTTTCCAATTCAGCAAGCTCTGGCTCCTTTAAATTTTCTTTAAATTCACTTGTAAACTGAACAATTCTCTTTTTAGTTTATTTCTCTCTTCCCATAACTTATCATCCACAGTCAAAAGTAGCCAGTTTACATTTCCCTCTTTGTGTTTGGAAATCTCTTTGGCTATATCCAAGTTAATTAAATATGTGTCCTATCTTTCAGTTAAACCTCCAATTGTTAATACCCTTGCCAATTGTCTTGCCATTTTCTTGAGGCTCATCTTTAAATTTCCTCCCTGTGTTTCTGACTCCACCAGAAGTTTAACTGCTACTTTTCCAACCTCTGACTGCTGGCATCCAAATACAATGCCTCACGTTTGGGGCTTCTTTTTAAGTGTTACTCCACTTTGGCGGATATGTTAATATTATATAATCCATTTTCTGTAGCCGTGTAGTAACCACACCAAAAACTTGATGCCTTAAAATAAAGCTATTTTATTTTTTGCTCATGGTTGACTTTCCCCTTGTTGATCTTACCTTCTTTCACTCAAGGAGAAGAAATCGTCCAGCTTCTCCCAGAGGCTGGGGAGTATCCGATGGCCTCATTCGCATGCATGGCAGTGGGCGTTGGCTGTTGGCTCAGCAACTTGGTGTCCGTATCCACTCAGAGTAATCGTGCAAGCACTGAGTCTCTTAATTCTGGGCTTGGGAACTGCATAATTTTATCTGTTTCAATTAGTATCAAAAACTTGTTACAGGGCTAGTCCAGATTCAAGTCATGGAGAAAATAATACCTGTTCTTGAAAGAAGGAGCTGTAAAGAATTTGTGGTCATTTAAAATCTTCCTATATCCCATTTACATTACATCATTTTATTCTCAGACCTCAACTTCCTATAGCAAAGGGATGAAGTTTCAAATGCTATGTACGATTATTATTAATTTCTCTCAAGAGCTCTTAATCTGTTTTGTTACAAGTTGTTTTTTATCTTTTCTACTGCTTTTCTGCTCAAAATTTCCTTTCAAAGCTGGGGATAGTGAATGCCTGTAGTCCCAGCGACTTGGGAGGCTGAGGCGGGAGATTTGCTTGAGCCCAGGAGTCTGAATCCAACCTAGGCAACATAGCAAGACCACGTCTCTAAATAAATAGATAAATAAAAATTTTAAAAATTGCTTTTATTTTAATGATTCCTACAATTAACAGTTTTTATTTTAATTTTTCTCCAATGTAAATATTCTTGAAAGAATATTTAATTCATTTTATTCTTCATTTTCTATATCTAATGTGGTAAAAATGTATTTGCAATAACCCTTGATTCTTTCTCCTACTTTAATTCTCCTGCCTAAACATCACGGCCATACCATAAGGCCCTGCTGTGGGGCTTTTCTCTTACTAATTCCTCTCCATTTAACACTCATTATTGTATTAAATATCTTAATCCACTGCAACCTTGATTATCTTTCTATCGATCAGAATCCCAGAGCAGTTCTTATTCCTACAGTCAGACATTCTAAGTATTTCCAGAATTATGACGGTTTTTTTAGTGATACAGTGCCACCTTACTTATCCAATTTTATTATTATTATGTGTATTTATTTCCAGGTTTTGTTACCTCATATTTTATGTGTGACATATTCATTTTGATTCTTTCTATTGGCTATTCTTTAATACAAACATGACATTATTTTCATTCATTTATTTGCATCTACAAATATAATGTCAATGCCCAATTTAATGAATGTTCTCATCTAAGCTTTCCTGACTACTTGAACAAAAATAGATATCTACTTTCCTTAAAGTCCCAGTTCAGCATACAGTTTAATATCTAGGTTTTTACAGTTCCATGTTTTCTTTTAACTCTACAAATATTTATCGAGTTATTTCTATGCAACGGTCACTAAGATAAGTATCTGGGATACAGAGGTGGGCACACCTCCCCACCCCGCAAATGGACAGTCTTCTCTTGTATCTGATAGTTTAGTGGAGCAGAAATATGTTGATAGCATAAATATATAATCTATGATTATATAGATATGTAATCTATATAATTATTAATAAATGTACAGTCTATAATTATGAGTGCATAATTGCTTTTAAAAAGAATGTGAAGTGCTATTTAAGCAGATTAATGTGGAGCAGGCCTTTGTGTTGGGGAGGGCTCCCTGAGGAAGTGTTGGTTGGTAAAGTTGGTGTATGAAGGATTAGTTACTGTTGAAAAGTAATGAAGGGAAGAGGAGAGGGGAAAAAAAAGAGATATTTAAGAATAAAGAAAATGGTGTATAATTCTCTGTGGTGACAGGAAAAGAGTGAAGACATCTGAGATAATCAAATATATCAAGAGTAGCATGATCTTCTAAGGGCAGGCTGTAGTAATAGACGTGATGTCACCCAGCAGGGTCATTTAGACCCTGCTAAGGATTTTGGTTTTCTTTCTAATGGTAATGGAAAAACACTGGATGGTTTAAGTAAAGAAATAATAGGGTTCGATTTATATTCTAAAAGGTTTCTAAGGCTGTGGTTTAGAGGACTGATTAGAAGCAGTCAAAGTGGACAGAAGGATCCTTAAAGAAAGCATGATGATAATACCGATATACAGGGTGAGCATTGTCTTTTGAGTTTATAAAAAGTTCATGAGTATTTTTATTCTGTTGCCTAAGCAATGGTGGTTGGGGATGAGGACCAAGGCGAGGCTGGAATGCTAAGCATTCAACAGCAGAAAGGACAGTGCCTGCATGTTATCAAGGAAGAATCAGGAAAAGATGGGTATAGAAAGAAGAAATCTTGATATTACTCAATAGAGGGAGTTCCTGATATTGCTTAGCTC
>RJWJ010036023.1:0-16316 GCA_004363605.1 Indri indri
CCAGCGAGGCAGCCTCTCCTCCTCTGAGCTCCTTGGTAATGCCTCCCCGCTCTCTTCTTTTTGCTCCCCCAGCCCTAGAGGCAGTAGCTGCTCCACTTCCTGCAGTTCTTAATCCCCAGCTGCTCAGAATGGCTTCCTGCTTCTGCTCACTGTGTAACTCGGGTAAGTGACTTGCCCTCTCTGAGTCCCATTTCTCCATTTCTAAGGAGAAATAACAATACTACTAGTCTCAGGGGTAGCCCTGTGTCTAGTGAGCACTCAGTAACTGTCAGCCGTTGTATCATAGAAGGAGCATGGGTTTGCAATTAGGCAGACTTGGGTTCTAACCCCAAAGTCTACTTGTTACTGTGTGGCCCTGGATAAAGGATTTAATGTCTTTGAGCCCCTGTTCCCCCCTCTGTAAAATGAGGATAATAAAATTATGTTGCAGGGTTGTTGCGAGGGTCAAAAATGATGATGATGAAGAACATGCAGCACAGAGCCTGGCTCAGAGGACCCATCTATGTGGCTCTATAGTTTTATCACTTCTGCTCTCCCCTGTTCCCTCTGACCACTGCTGTTCCTGTGACTTCATGCACAATTGATTACACACATACACTCCACCCACACATGTGATCCTAGTTCTCTTCTTCCCCTTCATGTTAACCCTTTCTTATTTTATTGTACCTAAATTGAACAAATCTTCCCTTTTTCCTATAGGTGATTTAAATTGCCGTTTACCATTTTGATGAGAAAAATAGCCTCTGGACCATCAAATTTAATATGCTAAAGTTAAACATTTTTTAAATATATACATACACACATAAATATACATATGAACACATAGTAACATATATATTTTTCTATTGCAGTACAATACTCGGGGTGTAATAGACACTGATATTTGTTGAATGACTGAGCTGATTAAGGGAAAAGCAAACTATGTATTTACAGATTAATGCAGTAAAACATTTCCAAGTGACTTATTCACAGATGGTCTTACAAATATTAAGATAATATATCTATCTTCCTCCTGGACCTCCAGACACCCAGAGGTCTACTTTTCCCACATGAGTAGGTGACCTCCTTGTCCCTTTAAAGTCATATGTCCTACTTAAAAGGAGACACGTGATCTTGAGAAGCACACATCTCAGGCTGTGTGGCTTGTTTCATTTTCATTTCAGTTTAAACCTTTCCAGAACATAGATATGTTTCCCCTGACTCTGTGGATCAATACAGACAACCTGCATATTGAAGAGACTAATGCCAAGTAAGTAACTGCAATAAAACAAGTGTTGTGAGACTGCTTTGAGTCATGGGGGCACTAAAAGAATGTTAATCCTACCTAAATCAATTTTGGTATCTCTTTGCCTGAAGGATTCTCTAAGGATTTCAGATCGATGAAAACAACAGAAAAACTCCAAATGTTCTGAAAAGAAAATACAGTAAAGAGCACATGCTAGAAGAATCAGCATCTCCAGATATCTATGCTGAGATGGTTTCGAAACCAAATAGGCATATGTCACTGATAAAAAAACAATGTGAAATGGCAAAGTATCTAGGACACAGAATAACATTTTGTTTAAAAGTAATGCTATTCCAGCTCAGGTCAGACACTGACCTGTGCACAATCAGTCTTTGTCCCCTCAAAACTTCCCTTTACATACTGACTGCAACTTTTCAGAGATTCTCCCAAGGATTCTCAGTATATTCCTGGCTCACAGTAGTAGTAGTAGTAGTAGTAGTAGTAGTAGTAGTAGTAATAATAATAGCTAGCATTTATTAAGTGCTTTCTATGTGCCAGGTACTGGACTTTCACATATGTCATTGCATTTAATGTCCCCAAAACTATTGCCGTCTCCTTCCCTCCATCCCTCTATCCCTTCCTCCCTTCCTTCCTTCTTTCTCTTTTTTCCCATCAAAATTCACCTGTCCTCTCTTCCAGACCCTTGGCACTTTCTGGTTGGCAAATTTATACAGCTGTGCAAGGCAGAATAATGGCCCCACAGATATCTACATCCTCATCCCTAGAACCTGTGAATAGGTTAAGCTATAAGGCAAAGAGGGAATTCGTGTTGCAGATGGAATTAAGGTTGTTAATCAGCTGACCTTAAGACAGAAAGATTACCTGGATTATCGGGGTGGGTCCAAGATAATCACAAGGGTCCCTGCAAATGGAAGAGCAAAGCAGAAGAGTCAGGGAAGAAGAAAATATGATGACAGAAGCAAGGTCAGAGTGATGTGATGTGAGAAGGACTCAACCACCACTGCTGGCTTTAAAGATGAAGGAAGAGGCCACGGGCCAAGGAATGCAGCAGCTTCTAGAAGTTAGAAAAGGCAAAGAAGATAGATTCTCTCCAGAGACTCCAAAAGGGAAGGCAGCCCTGACTTACCTTGATTTTAGCCCAGTGTGACCCGTGTTGGGCTCTAACTGACAGAGCTATAAGATGATAAATTTTGTTGTTTTAAGCAACTCAGTTGGTGGTAATTTGTTACAGCAGCCCTAGAAACCCAATGCATAATGGTAATAGGATAAGACTGGGGCAGAATGCCTGGCCACTTATCAATTGTGTGACCTTGGGTAAGTTACTTAACCATTTTGTGCCTCAGTTTCCTCCTCTGTAAAAATGGGGAAAATGACCATACCTTACTCATAGGATCAAATGAATTTATAACTGTGAATTACTTGGAACATAGTCAGCACCATATAGATGTTAGCTATCATATTCTTACTTCCCCAAACGCACCCAGAGGTGCTCCCAGGTTAGGGCCTTTGCTCTGGCTGTTCCCCTCACCTGGAACTCTCTCCACTTCTCAATTCCTGCAAGTCTTTCTCCAACCAAAACTTCTATAGGAAGCCTTGCCTGAAGAATATAAACACTGTCTTTTAGGAATACAACCTGCACCCCCACCCTCATGCCAACCCTCCCCACTCCTCTTTTTCTCTATTCCCATAGTGTTTATCACCTTTGCACATGTTTTTAAATTGACTTTTCAACAAATATTTACCTTAGCTCTGCTGACTTGTGGGGCTGGATGATTCTTTGCTGGAGGGGCTGTAGGATGTTCAGCAGCAGCCCTGGCCACCCACATCGACCCACTAGATGCCAGTAGCGATCCTTACTCCTGAGTTCACAATCAAAAATGTTTTCGGACGTTGCGAAATCACCCCTGGTTGACAAGCACTAGTTTATACTTTATTGCTGGTTGTCCCCAGCTAAAATGTAAGCTCCAGTAGGGCAGGAATCTTTGCCTGTTTGTTCACTGTTGATTCCCAAGCACCCAGAACAACTGGCTTGAAGCAAGTGGATGAATGAGTATGTATTTAAACATACGCACATACAATATAGCATAAATTTCAGATTCTGCTGTTAGGAAGTGGCCAGTATTTAATTTAACCTCACTTTTTATGGGTTTTTATAAAAATAAATAAAATAACAATAATGATAAAAATAATGAAAATGCAGGGAAGAACATTTTTCTATCTGCATGTATCTAGCACATTTTTCTGAAAGGCAATTCAAAATTGATCTATTTCTTGAAAGAATGTACTACCTATCTATTATAAAAAGTGACATGACTCTTTTCCATATTTCCTTTTTTCTGTCTATATAAAGCAAAAAACTTTTATTATGGATATTGACCTTAGAAAGTAATTGCCTCAAGGGTGTCACTGCCAATGCCATTTTAAGAATGAAGGGCAGTGCTACTTAAGCAGGGCAACATTCATGGGCAGGGAGGTGAAGAGGAATAAATAAATTCTTAAATGACCTTGTCTGTCATAGTCATCAGATTCAAGTAGAGTTTAATTTATCACAGATTTCTGAGTGTGCGGTCCTGCCTGAAGGGTGTCATGTGATGAAAGATAACAGAGCAATGGTTTTCAAGGTTGGGGGGAGGGCTGTGATTGTGCACACACCCTACCACCACCACCCGGGGAAATTTGGCGATGTCTGCAAACATTTTTGATTGTCACCACTAAGGGGAAGGTGGATGCTACTAGCATCCAGTGGGTAGAGGCCAAGGATGCTGCTAAACATTCTACAAAGCACAGGACAGCTCCCACAAGAGAGTTATTCAACCTCAAACGTCAACAGTCTTGAGGTTGAGAAATCCTGAAGTAACGCATAATGCTTAGAGTGTGAGATCTGGAGCCTCCCTGTCTGAACTTGGATTCCTGCTTCATCGCTCAGACAGACTACCTATTTGTTCAGCAAACCTGCTTCCTGTTCTCTCTCCTGGGCACACAGGCAGACTAGTTGTTCCAGCATTTCTTGTTTAGTGGTGATTACATGGCTGAGCTCTGGTCTATAAAATGTGGGTGAAAGTGATGTACAACACTTTTAAGCCTGGCCCATAAAACTTTCCTTAAAAAAAAACCACTCATCTTTCTTTCCCCTTGTCTGTAAGGGATCTAGGGGAGGGCAGAATTACCAGATAAAAGAAGCCTAGGTACCTGCATGACTCTATGGAACAGAGACATTGTGCCTCCTTCTCCCGGTTTACCACACTAGACAGTGATGTGAATAGCCAATAAACTTCTACAGTGTTAAACCACTGATATCTGGGGTTTCTTAAGGTGAGTGGCTTAGTGTAGGTGTTCTTTAACCTTTCTGTGCCTCACTTTCCTCATCTGTAAAATAATAATAATAATAATAATAATACACCCACCCTCTTGGGATCATTATGAGAATTAAATTTCTTAGTGTCTGGCATATAGTAAGCGTTTTCCTTCCCGTAGGCCCACCTTTGGTAATACCATATAAAATGACCAAACAGCATTTATATGTTGACTTATAGACATGTACACCCACAGGTTTGCTTTTATCTCTTCTTAAGCATAGATATATTTTCAAATAGAATGCTAGGATATTTGTTTTATAATTGATTCTCAATTTTAACTTTTTTGTACAATACAGTTCAAAGTACAAAGATTTATGATTAGATTATTCTGTGCTATTACTTTTATTTTTACTCCATTCATTTATTAGACAAGTTTTGTGCACTACCATATGCTAGGCATTGTGTTGGGTTTGGAGATACAATCATTAGCAAAACCAAATATGGCCCATGCCTCCACAGAGTAGACAGCCTACCTGGAGAGATAGGCATCAATCACTTATAATTATAAAATTTCAAATGTGAAAAATGTTATATAGGAAACGTGCTAAAAGAGTACAGAACAAAGAGATCCGATCTTTGGAAGGACTGGAGTTGGGGGAGGATTACAGGTGGGGAGTCTTTGCAGCTGAGTTCTGAAGGATGAGTAAGAGCAAACTAGGTAAAGGGGTAAGGACTGGGAGGAGAATTTCAGGAGAGAAAATAGAATGTGCAAATGCCCTGGGGCAGAGTACATACAAAGAACTGAGAAAGTTTGGAATGATAGATGATAGAGACTCAGAGGGATTGAATGGGGGTGGATGATGAGAAATTACTTAATAGTACAATGTGTGTTATCTTGGTGATGGATGCTGTAAAAGCCCTGACTTCCTCACTACACAATCTATGCATGTAACAAAATTACATTTATACTCCATAAATTTATACAAATAAAAACAAATTTAAAAAAACAAAGAACTGAGAAAGGTTGTACGTGCCTACGTCATAACAAGTGCAGAGCAGGAGGCAGGAAAGGCAGACCAGGCTGGAGAGGGGTTGGGAGCATGGCAAGGCCATTCGAGGGCTTGTCAGTCATAGTGATAATTTTGGTGTCTATTCTAAGATTATTAAACAGGGTGAATTGACATGATCAGAAGAGCATTTTGAAAACATCATTCTGTATGCACTTGAGAGAATGAATTAGAAGTGGGTGAGAGTAGAACCAGGGAGACCTGTTACATTATTTCTGGGTTTCAGAAGTGAAATAATGTTAGCGAAGATGGGAAGAAGTTGCTGGAATAGAGACATGCAGGATGCAAAACCATCAGCCCTTGGAGATGTATAACAATGTGGGAAGTAGAGATGAGAGAGGTGCCTAGAATAGCCTCCAGACTCCAGTTTCAGCAAGTGGACAAATACCAGTGCTGTTTACTAAGACAGGGAACAGGGAAGGTGGGCTACGTTTGAGGAGAAGACGTCTTGAATTGGGTTTGAGTGTGCAGTCAGCTAACATCAAATCATCTTTATTATTTGCTTGAATCATTTTCCTATTTTTGTTTCAATCTATTCATTGAACAAATCATTATTAGGCACCTTCTATGGGGTTCAAAAGTGGGTGAGACAGCCATAGTCTTTCGAGGAGCTTATAGTCTAGCAGAAAGCAATTAAAATGGATGGTGCTATTAATTAAGGACAAGAAAAATATTACCAAAACACAGAAGAGCGAAACTCCACCAGAATTGGGAGTGGAGTTTGGAAATCATGGAAGGTTTTCTGGAGGAGATGTCTCTGATGAAATCTGAAGGGCTCCTAAGGAAAAGGCACTTCAGGTAGAAGGAAGAGCTTATGTAGACAGGAGACAAAGAGTTGGAAGGTGACTTAAGAAGGTGTAAACAGCTCATGAAAGCAAGAGTTAGTGAGTCAATTTAGGAGTCTGAGTTTTATCCTAAGAGCAAGGTATTTTTAAGGCTCTTTCCCACTTTGATCATTATTTATTAAACCTTCAGTTCTCTCTTCTCCTTTTTCTACACTATTCATGCCCTTCCCGTCTACCCCACCTCCCACCCAACACCTTTAAATTTCTATTATTCTCTTTTATTCCAAGACAAACACTATATGAAGCATTCTGCAAAACTAAGAAGTCACATAGGATATTAGACTGTATTTGGAAAGCTAGGATATTATGTTATAACTCCCAGAGCTTATTAACCAGCTACTTCTGACTAATTTAAATCCATTAATATCACTCTCAAAGCATCCTTAGGGAATTTTTTTTCTGACTGTACCAAACAATTGTTTCCAACTTGACAGCAAACATTCTTCAAGTCATACTTTTACATACTCATTAAAGGGATGTTAACCATGTGGCATGACAATTTTCAAAGAGAAAGAATTCCCACTGATAACATTCAAGATATTTATTTAATTTTTCATCTCCTTCTTGCAAGATATAACTGCCTCTATGCTCTTGGTCTCCTGAGGTCTGGTCCTTCAGTTTCCTTTATTCCAGCCATTCCTCTACTTTTTCTTCCTTGGTTCTCTATCTTGAAATCTCATCTTCCACCAATCACTCTTTTTTTCAAACAGTAACACTTGCACCTTATACTCCTATCCACAGAAAGCTATTTGTGGTTCCTCAAACACTCCATCCTGTTTCATGCCTTTGCTCTTCTACATACACATTGCTCTCTCTTCTTGAGATACCATTCTCCCCTTACCTACATGGGCAAGTCTTATCCTTCAAGACCCCTATCAAGCATTTTCTTCTTTATGATCAACCCTCATCACTTACCAACCTCCAAATATGGAGAACTGAGAATTCTCTCTTTAAGTCACACCCATTATATTGTTTACAATTATTTCAAATAGTCTGCATCTTTACTAGGCTGGGGTCAAAACTGTGTATTATTTATCTTTATATCCTCTGAATCCAGACATTGCCTGGTAAGAAGTGAACACTCAATTAGTGACTGTTGAACGAATCAATTATTTGGTAAATCAATACCCAAACATGTCAAGAAAAGGCTTTTCAAATATGGGAGAGAGATGGCTGAATATCCATATCCTGTGTGTGATCATCCTTCATTTATTACATATTTTAAATTACTTGTAAAAATACGATTCCCAGTTCTGGTCCCCAGAAATCCTAATGGGTGTCCAGGTGCTTCTGACTTTGAGAAACGTGCTGAAAAGTATTGTTCTAAAGTGAGAACATCATGGAACATAACTAGCACGAAGAGGTGGGAAACCTTCCTCTTCCATATACCTATACCCCTCTGAAGTGAAACAAAACCCCAGAGCACACACCATATACTTCATTGATTGCTTTTCAATTCACCTATATCCCTTTGAAGTGAAACAAAACTCCAGAGTGCACACCATGAACTTCCCTTATTCCTCCATTCATTTATCTACCTGCATATTCACCCATACATCCATTCATCCATCAACCTATACATGTATCCATCCATCTATTATCCAAAATTTTTGATACCTAGTTCTGTACTGTGCTAGGAACTCTTTTAAGCAGGTAAGAAACACAGGTAAAATCTGCATGTAAACCAGACTCCAGAAGAATGTAAGAAATAATCAGTTGCCTAAAAAACTTCCAAGATGAACAACATAGACACGATGAGGGTTTAAATTAAGACTGGGAACATGTCAGCTTTTATATGACTTTTTCTCTTAAGAAAAAATACATTGATCCTGATCTCTGAATTAACATTATGTTCCTCCAAGTTCTTATTTTTCTGTGGAGGACTGAACTCAGTTTTTGAGGCTGGACTGTGAGTTTTATATTTTCTTCAATGACCCTTTCAAATGTTCACATAATATGGCTGGGTTGGTATATTATCTCAGAAGTGAACTGAGATAAATAAAAACCTGTGGGGAGGATCCAAGGTTTGGCTATTTTAGAGGTGTATTGAGTTGCTTCCCTTGCATTAGATTGATCTTACTGAGTATTATGCATTTTGATGCAGAACATCTGATCTTTGATTTTTTTTCTTCTCTCCTTTCCCCCCTAGAGGTCCACAGACTTTAACTGATATTCTGTTGCTGGAAGATGCCTCCACCTTGCACTCCCTAAAACTTCTTGACAACTGCCGTTTGGTTTACTTTTTCACAAAATTAGCCAAATATTTTTTTGAATATCTGTTATCCCTTTCCTTCCCTCAGGTAACTCATTTTTACTGAGACTGCCATTACGGCTGGAACAGGGAGGGCCCGGAATTCCTGAAGGCCGGCTGTGAATGAAGGGGGGCTGGCCTGATCTCTGCCCTCTGTGAGAAGCTGTGCTTCTCCCCTTGTTTACAGTCTTTGGCACACTTTTCTCTCTTCCTGCCCGCCCTGCCATCCGGCCATCATTTCTTGTCATCTCAGAAGTTTTAGAGTAAATTCTCTTATCACTTTTGTGATTCCTCATAGGCTCAGTTACTTAGCCAACTTTTCTTTTTCCCTACCCACATGTCAAAAGTGACAAATTACTGTTCTGAGATAGTCTGATAGATGAGTCAGCAAGTGGGCTGCCCGGTGATGCAGCTTTTCCTAAGGCAACTTAGCGAATTACTGGAGAAAGGGAAAATGAGAAGTAAACTCATATAAATAAAAATCAGGAAACTACAAACCCTGTTTTTAATACGAAAAGGTGTAGACCACTTTTCCCATCTGCTGGCTAGATGCAGATGAGCCTGCAGGGGGCTCTGCACACGGGAGGAGGTCGGCAGAGCCACAAGACTGAAGGAGCCTGGGTCTTTCATCAACCTGAGGCAACTCATTCACCCAACATGCAGATGAACGAGCATTGTGTCATTTTAAGCCATGAGATGTGGGGATTGTTTGCTACAGAAGTTAGCTTCCCCTGACTAAAATAAAAGGAATATGAGCACTCACAGGACTTTTAGGGGAGAAGGGCACTATGCCGTTCCTTCCACACACCAAGGAATCAAAGGTGTGCAGGGTAAGGCTCTATCACAGCCACATGTCCCTGGTAAGACAGGGGCTTTGACCCGAAACACTCACTGATGGATCCTTTGCTGGCTGAAAGGGGCAGTGTAGCAGTCGTTCTCCTCCAGGTCTGGCAGTGTCTCCTTGTCCAGCCTCATTGGCTTCTTAGGTAACCATCTCCGAAACCTGCTTATTTGTTTATCGATCCTGTGGTACATGGAAGGCAAAACCAAAGGGTACAGCATGTCAGCATCACCCCAGAACACAGGAGGGACGTCTCCACAGAGCCATAATTATACACCACGCATTCCAGGCACTCTCATTGCACTCAGGATATTCGTTTTACAGATAGAAAGAAGAGAGCTGGAATCCCAGTGTTGTTTCGATTTTACCAAGTGACCTCAACGTTATCATTTACTAAGTAGCAGTCGTGAGTTAGATGTCCACTCACATGCCAGCAATTGGCCAAGTAGTCATAGCAAGGCTGGAAGGCTCTGAAAAGGAAGCTGACAGTCCTTTAAGGGAAGTAGCAGGGACCTGAACTTCTTACATTCTGTTGGTTCTAGAAACTCATACCGTGTTTGGAAAAACTCTGAGGTCAGAGAAGGCATCTGTAGTTCACTATGGGGACGGGGCACTGACAGCATATTCCAGAGGGTTGAGTGTGCACAGAGAGCTCAGTGCCACATTGGCTTCCTGCCTCTGACACCTTCCCTGAGCAGCTTCTCAGCAGGCAGTGGGATCTCTGGCTTTCACTGCTTTCTTTTCAAGCTGACTCCACAGTTGTCATGGTGCTGGGGCATCACGACACACACGTCTCACTCTAGCTAATGCACACAATGAGGCCAAGTCAAGGAAGACAACAACGGTGTCCTAAAAGTGGTTTTCAAGCCATGGTTTCCCAGCTGGCTTCATGAAAAAGTGAAGGAAGGATGAATTTGCTCTCTGCTTGAGCTGGGACATTCATCTTCTCCTGCTCTTGATCATTGGCGCTCCTGGTTCTCGGTCCTTCAGATGCAGAATAGGACTTCTGTCTTCAGATTTCCTAGGGCTCCTAATTACAAACTGCAGATCATGGGACTTCTCAGCCTCCAAAATCTTAGGAGTCAGTGGTGAAAATCATGGGCCAGAGAACCAGGAGTGCTGATGCCCGAGGGCAGAAGAAGATGGATATCCCAGCTCAAACAGAAGCAAACTTATCCTTCTTCCATCTTTTTGTTCTATTCAGACCCTCAGTGGATTGGATGGTGCCTGCCCACATTGGTGAGAGTCATGTTCTCTACTCAGCCCACCAATTCAAATGCTAATCTCTTCTGGAAAGGCCCTCAGCAGACACACCCAGGAGTGGTGTTTCACCAGCTATCTGGGCATCCCTTAGCCTAGCCAAGTTGACACATAAAATTAACCAGCACAGTAAAACTCCCAGCTGAAGGCAATATCTTTTATATAACCAACCAATTCCAAACTGAAAAATAATGGTAAACTGCTCCTTCACTTTGTTCTCAGCATTATTCCAGCCTCACCAGGACACCAGCTCTGTCTGGTGATCACTGTCCTTTTTCAGAACCCTGAACATCCAAACTGGGAAGAATCTCGCAGCTGCTCTAGATTCCTCCTCCCAAAGAGAAATTCCCCCCAACACACACACACACACACACACACACACACACACAGAAGTAGATGTAAAATACAGTGAGTCGATGGGCTTCAGAGAAGCAGCATGACACATGACTGAAAACCTGAACTCTGGGGCTGGAGTGCCTAGATTCAAATCTTTGCTCTGTAGATATTAACAGCAGGACCTTGGGCAAATTATTGAACTTTGCTGTACCTCAATTTTCTTATCTGTAAAATGGGCATGATGATGATACGGGATTCATAGAGTTGTGATGACGAACTGATTAATATATACATAAAGTCTTCAAAATAGTTTCGATATACAGTAAGTGCTGCCTATTATTACCATCTTTCTTTTTTTGTTTCAAAAATAAGAATTTGAGCAACCAGCTTGTCTTTTAACATTTATGTCTTTTTTGCTTTTCAATTCAAAGTTATTTGTGCTTCACCAGCATCTATCATTTGTCTATGTTCAATGACTTAGCCCTTAAATGGACTTACAAATTAGACTTCCCAGGCTAGTGGCCTTCCCTGTGGCTCTTGACTTTATTTCATCTTATTGTCTTAACACTCATTTGAGAAAGAGGACATTGGCCCAAAGGTTTTTTATAATAGAGATTTTACCTCCCACACACCGCTGGTTTGCAGCACTAATTGGATCACACTTTGCAAAATTCACATTCCCACAGAATCTAGGCTCTGAGTGCAATGACTGTGAATTAAATCCAGCTGGGGACAGTGCTCAGCGTGGACACAAATAAAGCTGTGAAAAAATCAGGCATAAATATTCTATGGGAGTGAAATGGCAGCTTTCAGCAGCCGGCTTGTGGCGTCACAATCTAAATGAAATGTGGCGATGGTGAAGAGTAGAACAGAGTCATGCAAATGATTAATTAATTGAAAAATGAGGAGGGGTAAGAGGAAGTGAGAAGGGAGTGAGAGGGGGCTGTTTGGCATGATGGAAGGCAGCTGGGATTTGTAATCAAGGCGCCTAAAACCTGGCTGTGTTGCCCATCGACTGTGAGAACTTCCGCAAGCCACTCACATTGCTGAGCCTTCTTTTCCAGGGTTGTAAAATGGGGGTGATAGTAATGATAGTCATCACCATCCTCATTATCTTACTGACCTCACAAGCTGGTTAGGAGGCTCATAAAACATGGTGAGTAGGAAATGCTTTGGAGAAGCTGTCGGGCAGATAGCAAGTGTTATTAGTGATTTCCTGAGGACCCCACAGGACTAATGTAAAAGTGATGGAAAGCGGAGGAACTGGGCTTTTTAAACACTGGGGTGGAAGAAAGACATTAAAAAATAAAAGCCCTGAGACACTGGCGGGACATGGCGGGTGGAGGGTGTAGACTGCCGCCTTTGGGAAGCCTGAGCAGAAGCAGGTGGCCGGAGCCAGGGTTGCCCAGGTCCATCACACATGCTTGTCCATGTTGTGTGCTCTTCACAATGACAGGAACAAACACTCAAATGTGGTCAGCGGTTTCTGTCTTCTTCCAGTTGGCAGAATTGCCCCTAAAGATGTCCATACCCTAAGTCCCAGAACCTGTGACTATGTCACGTTACATGGCAAATGAAACTTTGAAGATCTAAGTAAAGTTCAGACATTCAGATAGGGAGAGCACCCGGGATTACTCAGGTGGGCCCAAGTTCACCACATGAAACATTTAAAAGCAGAGAATGTTCTCCGGTTGGAGACAGGAGAGATGCAGCACAAGGAGAATTGGAGAGATTGACGGTATGAGAAGGGCTTGATCCGCCATTGCTGGCTTTGAAGATGCAAGGTGCCGGGATCCAGGGAATACAGGCAGCCTATAGAAGCTGAGAGGGACTTTCAGCCAACAGCTAGTAAAGAAACGGACACCTCAATCCTACAACTGCATAAACTGAGTTGTACGGCAACCTGAACCAGCCTGGAAGCACATTCTCCCCAGTCTCCAGATAACAGCCCAGGCCCACCGATACCTTAATTTCAGCCTTGGGAGACCTCAAGCAGAGAAGCCAGCTGAGTCCCCCCTCCCCAGGACTTCTGACTTACAGAATGTGGGGCAATACGTTTGTGTTGTTTTATGCAGCTAAGTTTGTGGCAATGCATTATGGCAGCAATAGGAAACTCATATATCTCTTAAAATAGTCTTGATCTGATCCTTCCCTCAAGACCTGGCCGCAGTTAGCCAGGCTCCTGTTGTGCTAAGTCTGCCATCCACATGCTGTTCCCACCTCCCGGTTAGGTGGCTCCGGGAACAAGAGTCTGTTCTCTGTGGTGGGATAAGGAGTGAGAGCTCCCCTAGGCTGCCCTTCCACAAATACACTGCTGTCTCCAAACTGTGCCACACTCAGACTTTGCTAAGGATCCACTTCAACCATGCAAAAGAGAAACACATAGTGCAAAGATCCACTAGACCAGAAAGCATGAGGCTCAAGTTGAATTCTTGATTCTGCCATCTCACATTACTGTGGCCTGGGACAAGCATTTTATCCTCACTGAGCCTTACTAAGCTCATCTCCACAATGATGACCAACCAGATGCTCTTTAGATACATGTTGTTGGTGATTTGGGTGATAATATTTTGGTTATATCACTCTAAACAAACAAGAGTTAATGAGGAGCTTTCCTTTTTGCAACACCTAATAGATAACCATTAGTATATACATTGATGGACTCTGGAGTCAGCTGGAAGCAGGTTCACATCCCAGTCCAGGAGGGCTTTAAAGATCTCTTTATCCAGAGATCTTGCTGGGCAAATAGCTAAACCTCTCTGAGCTAATAGTACAAATCGCATAAGGCAGTGGCGAGGAATAAATAAGATGATGAGTATCAAGAATTTGTGGAATGCCTTGGGTGTATTATACAAAGGGCTCAATAAAGTGGTAGTTTCTAGGATGAAGAAAACAATGACGATGAACTTTTATGTAAAGTTCTCTTCCCAACAGAAATTCAAAAGCTATGATATTCCCTTGTACACTGAGATCTGTGCTCCCATGTTGAGTCTAATAAACATCCCTAAATAGGCATTCTTGAAATTTACTTAGCTATATTAAAATCAGGAAACCAACTAACCGGAAGGCATCCCATTTTTCTCTTCAGTATGGGAGTGGAGTTTACTTAATAAAGTCTCCACTAACAGGGAAAAGAAAGAGAAAACATTGGCTTAATGATTTAGCATTGATTTTAGTTGGATATGTTGTCGCTTTGTTCCATTTCTGCCATTTACTGAGCAAAGGGCCTCTTACAGACTACACAAGCAAATCAATACAGGGAAGATGGATCATCTACTTGGGCATTTCTGGCCTTGACTTGTCAAGTTAATATCTGTACTACAAGATGAGTTACTTGAATAGAAAGTTGTTTTGGTGGTAAATTTAGATTCCCCCAAAAATAGTGGTTCGTGGCAATGGGGTTCCAGGTACCTGGGAGGAGCTGGCAATGTCGCGCAAGCGGATGGGCACAGGCTTGCCACCTCTGCTGCGGCCTCCCAGGGGGGGTCTTGGGAAGGTTCTGTTTAATCTCTTTGGCCCTTGGTTCCCTTAGCTATAAAAGGGAGATAATCCTACCCACTTTGGGAGAGGTGATGGTTAAAGAAATGCCACATGCAAAGGACCTCATTCCCAACATGCTAACCTGCTAGAGGCCTTTATCACCTACTATGTGCCGAGACCCAGTGTGGATGCTGCGGGTATACCCTGAGGAAGTGGAAGACAGGTGCTTTTCCTTGAGCCACTAACAACCCAGGAGGGAATTTGCACTAAGGACAACTTAATCAGACTGAATTAAATGAAACAGGCCTGTTTCGAAGACACCTGCTTTTCCCTAGAATCAGAATATTATAATAATAGCATCATGTTTCTAACAGATTACGTTTTCAGGGACAATATGCCTAAAGGGAAAATTCAGATAAGCTTTTCTTCTTCTTCTTCTAAATGGAGGCAGTACACGGCCCTACAATGCAGTAAATAAAGCCCTCCTGGACTGATACCAGACAACAGGAGGCTTGTATTTCTTTTTCCTTTTCTTAGAGCCAAATGCCCTGTATTTTCAGCTTCTACCTGGATAGGAATTAGTGATCTTAGGAAGCTAATGTGATTCTTTTAGGCCACAAGTCTATTATTTGGGGCACAGCCTACATACTTTACAAAGAGTCCAAAGGCTGTGAAACATTTACATGTATTAATTTTTTAAAACAGGGATGGAAATATACAAGGCATTTTGTCATTTTGCCTATATACTCATCTGATAAGACTGTGGCTACACTGAATATATAATGCAATTGAGTCCAGCATTCACCCTGTCAGCATTGCAAAGGATAAAGTCAGGCAAAATATGTATGGCGGGGTGGGGGGTAAGGAATAAGCAGAAATGAGACTTCAGCTGCAAGCCACCCACAAGAATCAGATTTGTTACTTTGTAATCACATCTTTTACAGACTATCTCTGTAATATTTTATGAAAGCAAAAAAAAGGCAGATGATAAATTTCCTTTTTTTATTGGATAGGTAATTTATAATTCCTATAAGCCTGACCAAAGATAAGAGTCAAAGTGGCATTTAATAGACCAAGTATAGGGATAAAAAGAGCATTAATTCCAGAAATACATGTCTGAACTACATGAGTGTGCTTTATGGGAGTCAGGTGACTTTTAAAAGTAAAGATATTTGTGGAAAAAATGCTTTATTTCTCTGCTTGCTCAGAAATGTTACAATTTTTAATTCATTTATTCTTAGGCTATAGATTTATTTCAGGGATGTTTTCATGGATTGATGAAATTCAATATCATGTATATGGATGAAACAAAAAGCTAAATTAAATATCCATATTTGGTAGGACAGGAGAATTTTAGAATATTGGAAGTCAGGGTTTCATTACTGGTGTAGCACTTGATGGCAAGTTGAACACATGCCCTTCATTTTGGAATAGCAATGAAGAGAAGAGGGTTAGAGGCAATTTCTCAGAAAATCTGCAATAAGCCCTCTTCTCTTCACTCTTCCCTGGGAACTTCCACACTATCCTGGCTAAGGTCAGGACTCCTATGCCACTGACTCCCAAATTGCATTCTCTAGCATTGTCACCAGTTCCAGAGGCTTCCAGGACACCAACACCTCAAAGCCCTACTGTAAGTTATAATACAGAATCATTAAAAGAAAAATAATCTTCCTCACCACACCTGTATCTCTTCT
>RJWJ010036024.1:0-16320 GCA_004363605.1 Indri indri
AAAAAAACCCCATGTCTCCCTCAAATTTCAAAATTGGAAAGCAAACATTTCATCTGGAAATTTATTAGAAATTTACTTTTTTCTTGCCTTACCTAATTCTCTCTAGCTCATACTGAGTTATAAACAATAAATCAATTTTTAAAAATATAAGGCAGATGTCTAATCATATGGATGTTTTGTTTCTCTGATACCAGAAATCTGAATTTTAAATCTGACTTGTCTGAGTTTTTCATGAACAGAATTAATATTGAGCATCATACAAACACAGCTTTATTTGCCTGAATGAGGCTGCTGTTCTCTTTAGCACAGAGGCTTCAGCCCTCTCTAGTTTTTGTGTGGCAGTGGGCAGCCAGGACAGGTGGCCATGGCACAGGCTCCTGGGCTGATAAGCCCATATTGTTCCTTCCTCATGGTCTCTTCAAGTTGACAAATCTAGTTCTTCTCTGTTGTGTGCATAGCACAGTGGATCTCTGCATAAAGCAGAAGAAATATTGAGTACTACTTACTCTTTTAGTTTTTGCCCCATTGAGGGAGCAAGATTCGACTGCTTAAATGAGTTGAGAACAATGTAAGATAATATAAAATAGATTGCTCAATAAAAGTATAATAATATATCAAATTGAACATTAAAAATCAGAGATCCCAACTCATCCAATCCTTGTGGTCAGCATCAAAGAAAGAGGAGGTGGCTGGCCTATGCTTACAAAAGGAGGAGTGAGGAGGATGGCCAGTCCTGCTGCCGTCTTTGAGACTAACCTGATTATCAAGTGTCACAAGCTAGAGAATGCAGGGGCAGAAGACTGGGGCTTCACAATTCTAGGGAGTAGGGAGAGAGCTGGGTTCCCAGGGCAAGGTTTCCTATTGTTCAGGGAATGCTGAGAGATGGGGTTTCAGCAGAACTAGTCCTGGCACCATCTCCATCACCCACTCTCCCCAAATTAATATAGAGAGGCCAACTGGAGAGAACTGAGAAGTCTCCTTGTACAGTAGTATAGTCCTCTTTCTCCCCTCACTAACTCCCTGCAAGGGAATGGGGTATTTCTCTCCCCACCCCAAAGCCAAGAGAGAGGCTCCAAAAAAATCACTTAAAACTTGCCATAACTGTCCACCATCCTCAAAATCAAAGATGGTGATAGGATGCCATCTTCATAGTTTATAAGCCACTGGCAGCTGCCAGGGTGTGCAGAAGGGGTCGGGAGAGAGATGGCTGGTGTGACATGGGGCGAGGGCATGCAGTATGAAGATGTATAAAGATAGGATCCCAGTTGGGCCTGCAGGCCCTGAATACTGAGCCCAAAGAGGTGAGACTGCAGGCTACAGGCTTCTGGGTAGGGCAAGCATTAGAAGAGCTGGCGAGAAGCTGTCAGCTGAGGGTTAACAGGCTTATCTCCTAAAGGGTCCCTGCTCCCACAGCTGTCCACCAGCATCCACCCGCTGAGCTCCGAGGAGACAAGCCAGAGCAGCAGTTAGACCCAGACGTGGAGAGGACTGGAACTCTCCACAAGCCGAGCAGAAAGGAAGCTTCTCCGTCTCCCTCATTCTCTTGGACCAACACCAGAAGGTGCGAGTGAGAGAGCGGATGGTGCCGGAGGGGCAGAAGCCCCCTTCTCCTTCTACTCTGAGCATCAATAGTGTCTGCGCTAGGATAGGGTAAGGGACGGAAAGAGAAGAGAGATGTGAATTAAATATGAGGTTGACATTTTAAAAGGAGCAGGGCTGAGTCTTAAAAAGTATTTTAAGAAGAGAAGTGTTTGAAAATTTGTTAAATTGAGCCAACATAGCCTCAATGGAAGTTGTGGAAACGGGTGGGGGAGGGGCAGTTTCAAGAAGCAGAGTTGAAAGCAGTGAGTAGGAAAAATAAAAACAGCTGATGTTTATACCCCAACGAGTTAAGGCAAGAGTATGTGTTGTGGGAAAACAGGAAAGGGAAATATCAGTTTTGACCGGAGGGTTATCACGGAAGCTTCAAGGAGAAGGTACCTGAAGGATGGGTAGTGAGGAGTGTGTGTGGGGGGGAGCAGGTGAGCCTGCAGGCAGTGGGGGCACCAGCCCAGCTGGAGCAGGGGCACAGGGAGTGCAGGGAGCAGGCCAGGCCAGCGGTGCCCAAGCTGCCAGATGTGGTATTGCCCACAGCGGGAGCCATTGCCTATTCTTCAGCACTGAGCGATATGATAGGAAGGTGCCTTAGCCAGACGGTTGGCGTGTGAGAGAGGGAAGAAGCAACGGTGCCCTTGGGAAATTATTCCACCCCTCAGGAGTGTGGCTAAGTGACACAGCAGCATGACTGTGACTTGTCACTCTCACATTCTTCCTTCATCCCATTTAGTGCAGTGTGATCTTGAGTCCCTTCCTTTTAAAGATTTAAAGGCTTAAGGTGGGGACTTGAGGCTCTGCAGCCTATTGACAGTTACCCATCCAGAAGTAAGGCTCTGTATCACCACACGGGCAGCAATCAATTTTAGAGTACCCCACTTGTCATACATTTTATTTATGCTGCTTATTTTTCTCCTGTTATCTATAATTTTAAACTCCTCTATGCTTCCGCCTCCCCCCACTTGAAATGCATTAGTAACTATGGGAACATGGTGCTATTGGAATGGGCAGAGCTTAGTGACATGCACAATTGCAGTGTTGAACTGGTTTTATGTGACAGCTGGCAGCATTGATGCTGAGTAAAGAAGGTGACAGGTATTGTGACCACACTGATGTAGAACATCACCTCTGGTAGGAGACATGTACATTAAATTTAAGACAGAAAATAAGGCTACATCCTTACGTCAAAGAAGACAAGTTCCCAGAGGTTTTAAATAGCACAAAGAGTGAGCTATTGAGAGTACCAGAAAGATTTTAATATGCTAAAACCAATAAAATTTCCCCAAAGTATGTGTGTACAAAAGCCAATGGTGGAAATGTCAAACATCTAATAATAACAAGATTAGTTCTATGTGCATTTGAATGGTCAAACTCTGCTATAAAGAAATAGATTATTCCAAGCTCAGAGGGTGAAGGTTGACTGCTCCTTCGACCCTCTCCCCAGTGTTTGTGGAACTTTCTCTCAAGGCAGGGAGGATGTTAGCAGCTTCCCTTTCTGACAAGAACAGCTGCAAGCCTGGCTCCAGCCAGACTAGCCCTGAAGCCTTCACTTGCTGTGTGAGCACTGCTCTTTCTGCCTCATGTCTCCTTAATCCTTCACCCCACCTAGCATCTCACACTGGATCTGTCCTCCACATTTCAGTTTCTTAGAAAGTATTCACAATCTTATACTTCCACAGCATCAGTAGCAAACAATATTAGATCAAATTCACACATTTAAATTAAATTCAATGGGAGGATTTAAGCAAATTATGATTAACGGTAGACACAGTGTAAAAAGGGTATGTGTCTCATTAATTCACTGACACATTTGCTGGATTCAATATTTAGATGGACTGGAGAAAGTTCCAAGTGCTCAGAAGGCACTTCCTCCCACCCCTATTGAATTGGCTACTATGGTAGGCTGAGTGATGGCCCCTGAAGATATCCAGGTCCTAATCCCCAGAACCACTGCATGTTTATGGCAGAAAGGACTTTGTCATTGTGATTAAATTTAGGATCTTCGGAAGAGGAGATTATACTGGATTATTCTGGTAGGCTGAAAGAGTAATCACAGGTATCCTTACAAGAGTGAAGCAGAGGGAGATCTGACTACAGAAAAGCCAGACAGGAGGTGATGTGAAGACAGAGCTGGCAGAGATTGGAAGATGTTACGCTGCTGGCTTTGAAGACGGAGGGAGGGGCTGAGAGCCAGGGAATGCGGCCACAGAAGCTGGAAAAGGCAAGGAAGTGGGTTCTCTCCTAAGGCCTCCGGGAAGAATCAATCCTCTCTCCACCTTGACGTTAGCCCAGTGAAACTGATTTGGGAATCCCAGTCTCTAGAACTGTAAGAAAGTAAGTTTGTGTTGTTTTAAGCCACTAAATTTGTGGTAATGTGTTAGAGCAGCAATGGGAAACTAACATAGCGACCTATCATCCTGGTATAGCATCAAATTAAAGCCTGGAAAATGGAGGGGAAAATACTGTCAGTGTTTGAGTGACCAGAGTATGGAGTGAAATTCCTTTCTGAGCTCTGGTCCATTTGAGGGGTAATGATTTAAGTTCAAAGCCCCCCTTTTCCATGCAGCTTTCCTTTCCTATCTGGTCATTTTTATTCTTACAAGAATCCTGAGCAGTAAGTGGAGCAAGTCTTATTTCTCCCGTTTTATGGAGGATGAAACCAAGGCACAAAGAAGCCAAGTGGCTTTAGAAACACAATGTCACCCAACTAAGAGGTAAAGCTCTTTCCTGGGCTGGGAGCCTAGATCCTTTTCTTGACACCTCTGCAGAAAACCAACACAGTGGCGATTCTGTCAGAGAACACATACCATATTGGTTAAGAGTCTGGGCTGAGGTAAGATCTCAAACCAAATCTTGATTCTAGCATTTAACAGCTGTGCAGTCTTGGAAAAGGTCCATAATACATCAAAGCCTCAACAGTTCTCAGTCCATGAAATGGGAAACGATGGTACTGTATCATTCAGGGTCCATAAAATGGATGGCACACTCAGAAGAATTGTGAGTGTTTAATAAGAGACAAATGACAAAAGTGTAGGCAGAGGTAAGGGCCCTCTGCAAAGGATGGCAAAGCACCCTGTGGATAGCAAAGCAGCTTCTGTATCTGAAGGGGTGAGGAGGGGAGCAACTACTGGCCCTGGAGAGAGTGTGGTGCCTGCAGAAGAAGGCCCCTGCCAGGAGGGGGTGGCAGAGAAGAAGATATGCCAACCTGCGACCCGGAAGAGATGGAGCTAGGAGAAGAAATGCCCAGACTTCACTCTTATCCTACTCTGGGAACCCCACAGAAGTCAGAAGGCATGGGAAAGGTGAAGTGCATAAAAGCCAGTGCCCAGCGCACAGAGCAGGGTACAGGAAGGTGGACGGTGGACCCTAGGAGCAAACGGACAATAACCTGCCCGGGGCCACGTGACAGGGTGGTGGTCAGGAGGAGTATACGAGATCAGATTAGCACAGGGCCTAGAGCATAACACCTTCTCAATAAATGTTAGCTGTTGGAATGATTATTTTCATTATTGTTCCCATTAATATTTGGTGTTTTTCAGCTTCAGGGAGATATTTTTAGAATTTTGACTGAAAAGAACCTACTTTGATCTGGAACCTAGGGTAATTATTCTCCTCAGGTGGGATAGGTATGTCAAGCATTAGAAATATAATTCTAGACATATCTACAGGACTAATTCACAGGATTAAAAAGGAACTTTTATACGTACATTTTAACATTGTGTCTGGTGACAGTATAATTAAGATTGTGTCAGGGTTTCCATTGTATTTTGCTATTTTCAAGCATTTATAACTTGGTTATAAAATTTTTCTCTGGTGGAAACTTGGCTTACTATGTCTCAGCTGTTAGACGAAAATTTTTTAGAGAGAAAAACAACCTTTTAATTGTCTTTCACTTGAGTAACGGAATATATGTGTGTTCTCTGTGGGTGTTGATGTGTGTGTATCCATCCATTAATACGTGTGGTAATAGCTTTGATGTTTTGTCTTCCTTCTTCCTTATCTCAGTGCCATTAACCCAGCTATTTAATAAGGAAATGACTCAGGACAATGACTCACCTACTGTTGCATCTAAGGGGGAGAGAAGAAAGAAAGAGCAAAAGAGCAGGAAAAGAAAGAAGTGAAAAGAATAGCTATTGGACATATGACTTACAATAATCTTGCAAATAATCTCTTAGTATCTACCAGCCCACATACTTTTCACAAAGTCAGTTCCCATTGGAGCTGAAACGCGTAACCATCACTCTGCACCCACATGCCTTCATGGAGTCACTGGGAAGGAGCACAGTGAAGGAGTTGGTCAATAATGTTGCGGAGCAAAGAGAGGACCTTCCAGAATCTCGTTAAAACAATATGCTAATTTCTATCCAACTGCTGAACTAAAATTTTAGACAGGTAGCTAAATATTTAAGATACCTAAGGTATACGTACCCCTCGTTATTTACAAAGCTAATCTGCAGCTCCAGAATAAAAAGCCTGCTGCTAGTGCAGCGACAGAGTGGGAAAAGGAACAGGAAGGAAGCCAAGGAGACATGGAGTGCGCTGGGTATATTTTTTTCTCTCCAGAAGAGTTCGGTCAAGTGAGAGAGGGTGAGGCTAAGCAGGAGAGAGGGCCGGAGCCAGTGCTTTTCTATATACATCCATAGCCTACGATTTTCTATAGTGCTCTTGAAAACACTCAGTTTTTGTTTTATGTTGCATATACTTTTAGAGTCATGGTGCTTAGAAATGGAGGTGTCTGAGAGGTCATCTAGTCCAAGCATCGCAGACTCAGATGCTCAAGGGGGCCAGGTAGGCAGAGTGAGTGCCCTGTGTAGGCCTCCCTGAGCCTGTGGGAACAGACCTCATGCGCAGACAATAGCTGCCCCTCAGCTTCCCAGCAATTGTTGCTGTCTTGGAACGTGGACACTATGTTGCCATATCTTCCAAGTTTCCAGGAGAAGAGGACATTCAGTCCTTTTGAATGTCCACTCCATGAAGGCGCAGATTTTTGTCTGTTTGTAAGTGTGACCCTGGTGCCTAGAAGAGTGTATGGTACCCGGTAAGTTCTCAAAAAATATTTGTTGGATGAATGCATGTAGAAAAGAAAGTGGACAAGCAAGCAATCTGGATTTTTATGTGAATGCTTTTGAATTTTAATGTTGACAAATTGATTTTTGTTTTGTTATGGTTTAATTAAAATTCAGGGAACCCACTTCTGTGAGGATAAAACCAAACCTCAGGACTAGAGATGCTACTTTGCCACTTCAGGTCTAATCCAAGTTATCTGTGCTACAGAAAAGAAACCAAGGCACCAAGACATTAATGACTTGGTCAAGGGTCACAGAGTTGGTTAGTAGCAAAGCCAGTAAACAAGTTAAATAAATGTCATCCTTAAACTCCCCATTTATAGCTTTTTCCTTCTTCACATCTTGCTACTGCCTCCAAAATAAATACAAAAAGAGGCTGGATATGGTGGCTCATGCCTGTAATCCCAGCACTTTGGGAGGCCGAGGTAGGAGGATCATTTGAGCCCAGGAGTTCAAGACCAGGGTGGGCGACATAGCAAGACCCCACCTCTACAAAAAATACAAAAATTAGCTGGGTGTGGTGGTGAGTGCCTGTAGTCTCAGCTACTCAGGGGGCAGAGGCAGGAGTATTCCTTGAGCCCAGGAGTTCAAGGTTGCAGTGAGCTGTGATGATGCTACTGCACTCCAGCCTGGGTGACAGAGTGAGATCCTATCTCTTAAAAACAAACAAACAAATAAATAAATAAATAAAATAACTACAACAACCACAGAAGATCAATAAATAAAGTTATATCCTTTCGTAAGTGGTCAAAGCCAACAACTTTGAAATTAAAAGGTAAACTGCAAAGGGATATTTCAGAATTTTGGAGCAATTTCAAAAGATACAGGAGGAGCCCCTCCAGTGACTCTCCTACAGCCAGCATGACCGGGAAGTAAGCTCTCCTTTCCCACACCGTGTTAGTCAGAATAGGCCAGGCTGTGCTGCAGGAGCAAATGGCCCCAATCTCAGGAGCTTCAAGCAAAAGGCTTATTTTTCACTCATACTACATTTCCTTCATGGGTCAGCTGAGAGTTCAGTCTGCATTTTCCTTGCCCCAGAACCCGAGGTGACATTGTCCATTGCTGTGGCAGACTGTTGAAGAGAGTGTGGCTCTTCAAGCTTTTCTCCAAAAATGACATCTGTCACCTTTGTCCGTGTGTCATTGGACCCTGGAAGTCACATGGTCACACCTAACTTTAGAAAGGGCAGGAAGGTGCAATCCTACCACATGCTCCGTATTGCAGGGGGCAGACACACTAGTGAGCAGGGCTGCTGACTACCACGCACCGCTTCACTTGGCACAGCTCAAGAGCCCTGTGGAAAGACACCATCTTCCCTCAGTGCATTCTTAGCTTTCGACTGATGTCATGAAAAGCAGTGACTCAGGTCTACATGTTTTTTTCTTAGACATAAGCTAGTAAAACAGAATCAAATGTTGTACTCATCAGCATCTCCTACTGAACACTCTCTTTTGTGCTCTCTCCTTTTTCAAATTGTTCCAAATAACCTGATAATCAAATGCTTCACCAGATGGAAGGAAATGAAAAGCTTAGAAATATAGCTTAATTGTTAGTACCATGTTAATATTCTGGATTTCCAGAAAAATAAGCATGCCATCTGCTTTGATGAAGT
The DNA here is from genome assembly GCA_004363605.1 of Indri indri. Taxonomy (NCBI): domain Eukaryota; kingdom Metazoa; phylum Chordata; class Mammalia; order Primates; family Indriidae; genus Indri; species Indri indri. Next base: position 8,272 of record RJWJ010036024.1, read on the forward strand.
CTAGTTTTAACATTGATCGTAAAGGTCCTTTCCAACTTCATGAGCCCCTGTGCACATGGTCGGCATGCTCACCGCGGGCAGGAGCAGGGCTGGGTCCACCCTGGAAAATGAAAAGTGTTTTCAGATGTACTGTGTTTTCTGTCTGCGTTCTCCAGGGAGTCTCAGGGGCCCAGGCCGTAGACAGTGCTGTGCACAGAGAGGGCCAGGGAGCCATGCTCTGCTAACTGCAGGCTGAGCTGCTGTTCCCATCTACATTGATAAGAAAAGCTTTGGTCTGTCAGTACCTGAGAGTAAATAAGTCTGCCTTTAATCAAAGCTGACTAGTTTCTCTCTCTGATCTAGACTGACTATGAGCTCCTTGAGGGCAGGAAATTTTCCTTAAACAAAAACAAACAAAAGGCTTATTTATTTCTGTATTCTCAGAATCTAACATAATCATAAACATAAAAGATTTATTGAGTAAGTGAATGAATGAATGAATGAATGGTGCAAGCAATCGATATGTGCTTAAATGCTCTGAAAGAGGTCAAGAAATATGTTGTTCTTCCCCCAAATGTGTTTTATTTCCTTGGGATTGAGAAACTGGTGAAAGTATTCTTAGTATTCTGACTTGTAAACAATCCGTTTTCTTTTGTTATTTTCCCACACAGAACATTTAAGAAATCTCAGAGAAAACCTAGAAAGTGGGAAGCTACCCCAGCAGGACTGTGTCCAGTGAAAGGACGGCAAGGGGAGGTGGGCAGCGGGGCAGGTTCCAGGAAAGCAGCGGAACGAGCTCTCACTGGTCCTCTGTGCTTATTCTCTGGGCTGCTCTGTGAATACACCTCCACGAGGCCTGTCCAGCAGGCTTTGGGGAGCCTAAAGGAAATTCTCCCCCTCTCCCCTGCATGTCCACAGCTGCCTCCTGTTGCAGGCAGGAGACTGGAGGGGAGCAGAGGAGCAGATCAGGTCAACACAAGTGTCTGGCCCAGGGAAGACTGGCTGCTGGAGCCTGGTGAGAGAAGATTTTCCCAGCTCCCTACCTGCAGCTCACCCTTTTCCTCTCCTTCCATTCAAAGTAGATCAAATATTGTTTCTGTGCTGGGCACAGTCTGGTTAAGGTGGTTGAATTCCCCATCTCAAGAATGGCTGTTGTTTGGAGGAGCCCAGGGAGTGGAAACGTTGCAGTGGGCATTTCCAGAGGAGCAGGGGCAGGAGCAGGTGCAGAACCCTTGCTGTGTGCAACGAGTGTGATATTGGTCAGTTACATCCTCATGCGTGCCTCTGGGAAAAATACTCTATTATCCCATTTTAAAGATGAGCAAACTCAGACAGAGAGATTTTAACTGGTCAAGACCAAAAGCTAATGAGTGAGGGTATTTGAACCCAGACAGTCGGGCCGTAGCACTCTTAGCTGCTGTATTGCACTGCCTGTGCTGTGGCCTTTCCCTTTTCTCCGTATAGTTTTTCGTTGCAAAAGTATGCATTTCGGAACACAAATGTATGTGGACTATTTTTGGAACCCATATACCTTTTATGCCATTCATAATATTATTTTCATATCAAAATACATTCTGAGTTCCAAACAGCCAGCTTGCAAATAAACTTTTGGGCCTCACTCTGTGTATAAACTGGATTTTTAAAAATTTCAGGTAGTCAACAATAGCATTTTAAAGAAACCAGGAAGTCTGGTTCTGGAAAGTCAAGATATTCTAATATATCCTGGAATTTAAAATAGGGAGGATTCATCTTACATGCCTATTATGTTCCAAAGTCAATGCATAAGGAGAAAACCAGGTGCGGTCAAAATTACCCTTGAAAATCCTTTAGGAAGCCTCCACATTAGAGGCCAATTTTCCACCTCCAATGCAGGAACAAATTATGGTTTCTTCCGCTGAACACCAGGTGAAATAGTCAGCCAGGGTTTAGGGACATGAATACGTCTGTAACTTGAGGATCACTTAAGCCCAATGAGATACTCACTTACTTGCGTGATGACAGTCACAAGGAATCTGTCTGACTGAGGAAACAGCAGATTCTCCCAGCTCACACTCATCCCAGAACAGTTCTTAGATGAAGGAAACCGCCAGTAGAATCACTTTTCCGTCCTAGTGTGTTTTGTCAAATTTGAGTATGCTAAATGAATGTTTGATGTGACTGAACTCAAAATCTGTGCAGTCGGCCCTTCATAGTTGTGGGTTCTGCATCTGTGGATTCGATCAACCACATGTCAAAAATATTTGGGGAAAAATTGGATGGTTGTGTCTGTACTGAGCATGTACAGACATTTTTCCTTGTCATTATTCCCTAAACAATACAATGCAATGACTATTTACATAGCATTAACATTGTATTGGGTAGTATAAGTAATCTAGAGATGATTTAAAGTATATGGGAGGATGTGCATAGATTACATGCAAATAGGTTCTATAAGGGACTTGACCTCGGTGGATTTTAGTGTCCTCAGTCACAGAGCTGAGAGACGGCTGTACATAGTGAGGCAGGCCAATAAAAAACTTGAGGCCTCAGAATGATTTTAAAATCATCACAAAGGCATTCTAATTCTTATTCCTTTACCTGCCTCTGTTGAGTACTGTAATATTTAACAGAACCACCGATTTCCAAGGGAATTCCCTCTAGAACCATGGCATTAAGGGAAAGAGGTGTGACCGATGGCTCCAAGTGCTTCTGGGGTTCTGGTGTCTCTCACTGAGGGACCCAGCTCTTAGCTCATGTCAGGCCTCAGAGTTTTAAGTTCACATATCTGACGAGACTATGCTATAGAGGAAGCTGCTGGATTATGAGCTGTCAGCTCTTCTTTTATTGAAAGATGAGCTACTGATGGGCCAAGAGGAAGCCCATATTTTTAATTATTTTTCCAAGAGGGTGAATCCGCACCAATTGGCAGCACCTTCCCGCCACCCTCCACGTGGCCTCCTCATTCAGCAGGCCCCTTGACTGAGTTGCAGATTGACTCATCCTTCCTTATTTGATGCTTAAATTCTTCTTAATTTTTTTTATGATTTGGGGCTCGCTTATGTAGGAAATGAAGTCTTTTCCACCCCAACACGCACATTGGTGGATACACATAAGTGGTTGCCAGGAAGATTCTTTAGCTAAAGGGGTAGATATTAAGGACCACTGACTGGAGTGTGCTGCAAGTGTCCTTTGAAGCAGAGTAAAACCGAAACACTTGTGTTCCATTGCTATTCAGGGGGGAAATGACACGTGCATTCATCAAGCTTCTCCTTTAACCAATGTACACGGATTTGTATTTATTTACAAATTTTTAAAAATTTAAAGTAGAACTTCAAGCCATAAAACTTTGAAAATGCGTAACTCAATCATTCGTGTACTTGTTTCATCTTCATTCTGCCTGCCCATTGACCCCCGCATCCTAAATCTATTGCTCAGCCATTAGAAATAGCATTAGAGAAGTATTTCTTAAACAAATCCCTTGATGCCTGTGAGATTTGTGTCATTCTGAAGAAAGAACTGGAGGTGTTCCTTTTGTGTCAGTGAAGGTCGAGTTGCCATGGTAATGACTTACTGTGGAATATGGGGAGATACGCTTTAGGAACATTGTATGTGGCAACCCCATATTGAGCTTCTACGATTATAGCCTTGGCAGACCTTGACTTTTCTTGGTCCCAAACAATCTTTCCACACTTTTATAACAACAGGAATTTGCATTTCTAGCCTGAGGCTGCCTTTTTCCTACCTCGTGCTGCTTTCAGAACAACCAAATAGAGGATCGTTATGGAAATGGCTTTTATCAGGTAGGATAAACAAAATTTTCATGATTTTTACAGCATTTCAAACATTTAGAGAACTTTGTTTTTAATTCCCTCAGTTATGCATTGTTACTACTTCTTAAAGCCAGGAACATCACATGGAACAACTATCAAGAGCTGGAACAATTTATTTTGCGTTTTTTTTATGTTGGTTCTCATCTCCTCAGGATGACACATATGTTTTATGAAAATACATGAAGAACCTGATGTGCTTTTAGAGCCTGATCAGAAATGTGAGTCAGAATTAATAGAAACATTGAAACTATAATCTAGATACTGCTATATCAGCATCTTTTTGATCAGAATGGATAGACGTATATTTTCATTTAAATAATTCAAGTTCATCCTGTCCTTGGCAACAGTTTGGCTCTCTCAAGCTTTTGGTAGGCCAACTTGTATTTTCTAAATTGGTCTGCATTGCAATGCATTTTAATTAGGAAGCATAATAGATAAGTAGAAAGTGATTTCATTAAGACCTTGCCCTATAATTTTCATCCATCTCCAGGAAAATATTTCCCATATATGTTTCCCATGAATCAGTGACATTTTAGTGATTATGGTGAACAGGTTTTTCAGAGGATGCCTCATTTATTCATGCATGCAATGATTCAGAAGATATTATTGAGCACCTGCTTTGTGCAGAGGATGGTAACTTCATGCCACACACTCATCTGGCTGATGGAGTTCTCAAATTCAGAACTGGTACCAAGCGGGAGCCAGTGGTCTGAGGCCACCCCTGTTTCCAGGGCTTTGATAGCTTTGGGGCTTTCCCCAGACCCTCACAGTCAGATTCATATTTCAATGACTCTTCATCACAATATCATTCATCCATTCAACTGGCATTTCTTGAGCCAGGCTGTCTCTACCATGCTCAAGGGGTATAAATGCAAGAGTAGCCCCTACCCTAAGAGGCTTAGTCCAGACCTTTCTGGAATCCCATCCTTGAAAGTGTGAGCCCAGAGGAGCTTGTTTTCTTATTGACCCACTACAACCACAGTTTTTCTTCAAATTCTTTCATCTCTTCAATTCTCCTCTCCAAGCAAGGTCTTATGAGGATACAATTCCTGAAATCATGGCACTGAGGTTCATTTGCCTGAGTGTGCCCAATAGTATAAGGGGTAACGACTTCTCCTTACAGAGGATTTGTTGTGTGCCAGATATGGTGTGAAGCATTTACATGTACTGGCTCATTTAATTCTCACAAAAACCATATGAAGTGGATACTACCACTATTCCTATCTTACAGATGAGAAAATCGAGGTTCAGAGTAACTGTTCTGAGATCTCTTAGGTAGATAAATGCAAACACTGAGATCCAAACCCAGTTTTGTCTGACTCTAGTGCCCAAGCTCTTAAACTTTGTAGTATAGTCATAATTATTCTATAGCAAGTTATGGGTCCACCTGTATCATCCATTCTCATTCATAAACTGTGACATACCTGCCAATTTTATTATTATACCTCATTGAGAAACATACATCTCTTACAAATCTCTTTCAAAGAAGATGTGATTCATAGACCTAGGAAGAGGAATTGGATGCTATTATTTAAGCATTTCAGAAAGATTTAGAAATTAAGTAAAGAAAATAACTTCTCTTACTTTCCTTTGGATACTGGTTCCATATTTTTTAAAATAATTTTTATATATTAACAAATGTACAGTTTTTAAAAAATAGCAACATTCCTATGTTAAAGGATTAAGATTTCAGGGTAACATAAAACCTGAGATATATATTGCCAAATTAAAATTATAATACCAACTACCAAAGTTGATAAATACTAAGAAGAACATGGATTTTATTAATAACTTTGGCCTAATTAGGTTTCTTAATTGCATAAAATGTCCCCCTCACACTGACTCAACTAAGATGGGGTTTACTGTAAGGATACCTCTCCATAAGGTAGTGGACTATGAATGACAAGAGTCTCACAGGACTCTCAGGAAAATAACTGTAAAACGGCCAGTTCTCCCCCAAAGTGGATAGCAGGCAGCCCCAGAAACTCAGAAGCAGGAGTGAGTACATCATCCCTGGGTTCCTTTCCACTAGTCATACTCAGCTACTTTCTGGGTGTCTGCTCCCTTCTCCTACACCTCTGACTTGCTTGTTCACTTCTACTTTCCTGTGTTTTTTTCCTACAGCATTGGGTCTGCTTATTTATAACTCCTAACTCTCTTTGCCATGACATCTCTAGGCATCTTTTCAGCTCCAGCTCTACCTGCTAAAAATTTCTTTTTCTCAGTATATCCTAGCTAAAATTTTTATATGAGAGCATCAAACAGGCCCATCTTACAAGTATTATCTCTGTTTAGGCAGAATCCTCAACCACATGGCATAGGACAGTGGCAAACATATAGATACCTCAGGTGTGTAGAGAGGTGCCCACTCTGGTCCCAGCAGCTTTCAATGCGCAAGGGTAGTAACGGTTGGCAATGGGATTCTCAGGATGAAAAACATGCCTTCTTCCAAACTTCTTCAGCAAGGTCACGAGTGGGACATTTTCCATAAGGAGCTAGAGGTGTGGTTGGCACCATGACAGACATGTCTCATTTATTCTGAACACTTATTTTCATATGAGAAATTCCAAAAATGTCCCAGAACACTGGTACAGACAGCTGTGCAGTTGGATGTTCCAATTTGTGGCCTATCTAGTCAACGTAGACTACTAGTTTATTATTGACTAATTGTTCTATCAGTTGCTGAAAGTGGAATTGTCTATTTCTCTCTTTAGTTTTTTCAATTGTTGTTTTATATATTTTGAAATTCTGTTATTAGAATGTTTATGATTGCTCTGTCTTTCTCATTAATTAAACCTTTTGTCATTATAAAATGTGTCACTTTATTTCTGGTAAGACTCTTTGTCTTAAAGCCTACTTTATCTGATATTAATAGAGCTACTCCAGCCTCCTTCTTACTGTTGGCATGGTGTAACTTTTTCCATCCATTTACTTTCAACCTAGCTTTATATGTAAAGTGCATCTCTTAAAGATATTATCTATTTATATCTTTCTTTTTTATCCATTTTAGCAGTCTCTGCCTTTCAGTTGGAGTGTTTAGTCTATTAACATTTAATGCAAATGTTGATAATGCCAGATTTATGATTGAATTATGTTTTCTGTTTGTACACTCTGTGTTTTGTTCCTTTGCTCCCCCTTACTATTTCTTTTGGATTATTTGGACTTTTTAAAAATTTCATTTTAGTTATCTATTGTGTTTTTAGCTATATACCCTTTTATAAGTGGTTGCTCTAGGAAATGCACTATATATATGTATATACATATATATATTTTAACTTTTTACAGTCTATTCAAAGTTGATATTTTAACACTTTAGGTCCACTTACAGCTACCCTATGCCCTTCAGATTATAGATGGTTTAAAATGTTGAGACAATGTCATAATTTTTGCTTTCTTAGAGTCAAATATTTTTAAAAAATTAAAACAAAAAATAGTCTTTTATATTTATTCATATATTTACCATTTCCAATGCTCTTCATCTCTTTCTAAAGATTCGATTATTTATCTGGTATTATTTTATTTCCACCTGAAAAGCTTTCTTTAGCATTTCTTGTTTAAAGAATTGCTGATGTTAATTTTCTTAGCTTTATTTTATCTGAAAAATGTTTTTACTTACTCTTATTTTTTAAAGGTGTAGAATCCTGGATTGAAATTTTTTTCAGTGTTTTGAAGATGTTCTACTGTCTTCTGGTCTCTACAGTTTCTAAGAAATTAGTGGTTTTGAATTATTGTTATGACAATAATGTGTCACGTTTCTCTGGCTGCATTCAGGTATTTCTCTACATCTTTGGTTTTCAGCAGTTTGACTATAATGTGTCTAGGGATGATTTTCCTTAAGTTTGTTTTGCTTGGGTTTTGCTGAGTTTCATGAATCTTTAAATTAATGTGTCTATCATATTTGGAACATTTCAGTCATTACTTTTTAAAGCATATTTTCTCTCATATTCAATTACTCATGTTAAACTTTTGAATATTATCTCCTAAGTCCCTGAGGTTCTGCTCATTTTTAAAAAATCTTTTTTTCTCGTTTTCAAATTGAGCAATTTCTATGCATCTATTTTCAAGTTTTTTGAGTTTTTCCTCTGTCATCTCCATTCTGATATTAAGCCCATCTAGTTAGTGATTGTTTTCCCATAATTGTATTATTTAATTCCGGAGTTTGCATTTGATTCTTTTATATAGCTTCTACTTCTCTCTGAAATTTCTAATCTTTTTATTCATTATGAATATATTTTCCTTTCTGTCTTTAAACAGAGTTATG
>RJWJ010036025.1:0-16316 GCA_004363605.1 Indri indri
GGAGTTTGAGGTTGCTGTGAGCTAGGCTGACGCCATGGCACTCGCCCCAGGCAACAGAGTGAGACTCTGTCTCAAAAAAAAAAAAAAAAAAGAAAACTACTATTTTTCAACCCTCAGTGAAATAAGTGAAATTAGAAAAATACTAAGCAATAAATGCTAAACAATTATCTGAAAGGAAAAGGCAGACATTCTCTGGACCCATTGATCAACCTTTATATAAATAAGTGGACAAACCAGACGTGTGTATCCAAATCCAGTAGCTGAATAGGGACGTTCTGGAAGCTTAAAATACAGAGTGACTTTGAAATATTTAGTAATGAAAAAGTACTTCATTAATAATATTATATTAATCACATATTGTAATGATAATATTTTGAATATATTGGGTTTAATAAATTATTACAATTTGACGTGTTTTTCTTTTCTTTTATGTTGCTACCAGAAAATTTAAAATGACACACATGGCTCATACTTTATTTCTATCAGCCATTGCTTCTTGACAAGCAGATCACCTCCCTTTTCAAAACTCAGGCTGCCCCCGCAAAAGACCAGAGTCAAGTAAGGTTATGAAATAGGAAATTTTAAAATTATTATATTGTTTCCAATTTTGAATATCATATATATTATTCATAAATGGATATAACCATATATACAAGGTTAAACCGAATATTTTCCAGGCTGCGCCAGGTCCCAGCGCAGAGAGGAAGCCCAGGTTGCAGCCCCGAGTACGTGGAATGCCATCCCCTGTCACTCGGGGCTCTAAGGGGAGGGGCTTGGCTCCCTATCCAATCAGGGGTGCTGGGGTGGGAACTGTTCAGTCTGGGAGCAGCCGGAGAGGAAGGGGCGGTCCAGGATTCTGCCGGGCCTTTGTCGCTTGCGTCAGCCCGCCAAACTCAGTATTCACTGCTCCTTCTCCGTCGCTGTGGGAGTGCCAGGTTGCTCTGCCGAGCTTCTGTCGCCTTGTGACCTGCAGGTACCGGAAAATCCGTAGGGAGGATGTCGGAACACCACGGAAGCTGGGAAATGGTGAGTGTGCGGGGCTGGGTGTCCCGGGAGGATTGGAAGGGGCTGGAACAGGCTGTGGCGGAACTCGGGCCTCCCGGGTCTGCTCGGGAGTCTGAGGACGAGTCCCCGCTGGTGCAGCTCGGCCCTGGGACGCCTCTGACCACAAAGTGGGGCTGGGCCGGCAGCCAGAACTCCCAGCGTCCTGTCCTGTTCCCGCCTGTGATTTCGGCCTTAACCAGAGCTCTCTCCGGGCAGCTCTTTGTGCCCGCAGCCCCACGTCTCCCCCAGATTGTGTAGTGACCATGGGAGAGTCCTCAGGGAAGAATCTCCACTCGGTGTGCGGGGTTCCTGTGTGGGAGGAGCTGTAGTCTATGGGATCCCCGTCCCTCCTTTCTCCTGTTAAAAATTAAATTAAGGTACCGTTAAAATATAAATTTACTAGAGCAAACAGCGATTTATTAATTAGGAAGCTCCCAGGCGTGGTTTGTGGTTTGGGGTACACCGGAGTGGCTTGCAGGAAAGGCTTTTATAGGTGCATGAGGATTCAATAATTGCTTGATTACAGTTACGTAGTCGCCTTATTTGGACTATCCAGGTGGCTATGTTCTTTTTGTGTAATCAGAGTTTAATTGGCAGTTTAGTAGTTCGTAAAGCCCAAATTTTTATTTCTCTGTCAGTTCTTAATTTACAAAAAAGAAAAAAAAAGCATTTGGGTTTGATTTCAGTGTTCTTTGGTAGGAACTCAGGGCACTAGATTCAGTTCAGTCTAACTGCCTCCTAAATAGTTGTTTTAACACTCCACAGAGTCTGGTTTTCTCCTGCATTTTCCAAATGTATGGCAAACAAGTTCTCAAATCCACCACACTGTTCCCCCGGCAAAACTTGTCTAGGGCTTGCAAATTTTAAATTTCCAGTTCCTTTCCCACATTCCCAAGCACCAACTTCCCCGCACCATTCACAACATTATCAACTATTTGTCCTTTATTTTACTTTCCGTAGAGACAGTATTTTAATTTTTTATCATTTTTTCACAGAGCAGTGGGTAGCTACTTTAAAAATATTTGTTTTCTGTTTCTGAACATTTCACATGAGAGGAGATCAGAGAATATTCACTTGACACTCCCCTGTAAAAATATATTTCGCCTCTCCTCCTTCCCTAGGCTCACACACCTTACCAGAATGTCTTCGGGTTGAGGTTCTCCTTTGGAAACTTTGCAGGGTGATGTGTCTTCAGCCACCCTCCTGTCTTTTCATGGTCCCAGCCTTTAGAACTGTCTGGAGAATGACCCGAGATGCCCACAGTGGCCATGTCTCTTGGAGCATCTAATGAATATCAGCCCTGGGTCATTTCCCAGAAGACAGCCTGAGGTGTGGGGATGGAGCCTCTCAGGGGAGCAGCTGGATGGAGGGCTGAGAGAAATCTCCTGGTATACCCTTCATTAAAAAGCTAACCCCTTGGGACATTAATGTCTTCTTCCCACAACCCCAATTTTTGGTTCTTGGAGACACATTGGTGGTCAGCCAGTTTGATGCTGGTATTGAGGGGAAAAGACAGAAGAGATTTCCATTTTCTGGATTTTCTCACACTTGTGAAGGGAGAAAAACTATCCCAAAAAACAAGGAAAACCCACACCAGCAAAGTGGTGCAAGAACCTACAAAGCAGTTTGCACTTCAGGCCTGAAGTGAGAAAAATGCAGTATTTCCTGAGAGGATGGTCTTTGAGCACTTTAGTGATCAGGATAGGGGTGGAATGATGTCCCAACTGATAGGATGGCCTAGGTTGGCACTTGAGTCAGACATGTCTCTGTTCCTGTCACCACTGCCCCCTCCCTGGCTTTGTCACATTGAAAATATTTGTTTACTCAACTTTTTTTTTTTATTATCTGTAAAGTGAATTTTAGCAGTAGAGCTTGAAAGATAAGAAAACACATTCAAAGAGTTATGAAAAAAGTAGATTTCAGAAAAGAAATCTGGTCATATATTGGCATTTGTTAAAAATTCTCATTTACCCATTTTCTTTCCCAGAGTGAATGTATTAAGTTTCTTAGCCTTTCTTTATTTGGAGGTGATTTTCAATTTGTATTCCAGGGCTTAGCTTTGGGAATGCTACCTAGGAAAAAATAGGAAAAAAAATCTCTGTTCCATTTTGATTGCAGAGAAATGAATACATTTCCACAAGAAATTGTGGTAGAAAAATTGGCGAATGACAAAGATTCACCAAAACATCCATTCCTCTCTATTTTGCAGGGTGGAGAATTTGTGACAGTGGGTAACTCTGTTTTATATCCTGTTATCTGGTTGTTGGAGTTTAATGATAAATCCTAGAATAGGATTTGGCAACTCCAAGAAATGTTCACATATGATTGTTTACTAAATGATTTGTTATCATGGAAATAACAATTAAATAACCTGCTTATTGTCTGAAAGGGATAGATACTTTTGCTTTTCCTGTTGAGGTATGAAATTTAAGTGCTTTACAATTTCTGTGATATGATAGATATATTGTGTTTTTTGTCCATGACTCCTGGCTCTCAGCTCCTGTAAGCTTTGTTATTTCCTAAGTGACTATAGCAATAAGACTATTATTATCTTTTGTTAAAATGTTTGGTCTTTTGTTCTTGTTTTTCAAAGTAGCTCCTGAATAGTAAAGGTGAAAAACAGTGTTGTTATTTACAATAAACCTTTCAAACACACCTGAGCTTACGTTAATAAGGTGGTTTATTGCAAAACCCCTGGAAACCACTGGATGGGAGGGTGGTTGCCAGGGGAACCATCCAAGTGCTCAGAGGGATGAAATTTTTAGTCCCACCCCCAACCTATATATGGGGAGGGAAGAGGGGCTGAAGGTTAAGTTGATTGCAAATGACCTGCAGTTAAGCTAATTGTGCCTATGAAATGAAGCTTCCATAAAAAACCCAAAAGACAGGGCTTGGGGAACTTTCAGATAGCTGAACATGTGGTAGTTCTTGGAGGTGGGGAACCTGGCAAGGGCTTGAAAGCTCTGCACCCAGCTCTGCACCTGTTCCCCCATACCTTGCCGTATGTTTCTCTTCACCTGGCTTTTTATTTGTGTCTTTTAAAATATTCTTTAAAATAAACCAGTAAATATAAGTAAATGTTTCCGTGAGTTTTTTGAGCTGATCTAGCACATTAATCAAATCTGCAGAGGGGATCATGGAACTCCAACTTGAAGCTGGTTGGTCAGAAGTTTTGTAGGCCTGGACTTGTAACTGGTATCTGAAGGAAGGACGGTTTTGTGGGACTGAGTCCTCAACCTGTGTGATTTGATGCTGTCTTCAGGTAGATGGTGTCAGAATTGAGCTATATTTGGGAATATTTAGCTGGTGTCTCCTGCAAAATTGCTTGCTTGTTTGTTGGTAGAGAGAAATTTGCACACATTTGGTCAAAGAAGTCTTCTGTGTTGATTGTTGTGGTGTGAGAGCAGAAGAAAAGCATTTTTGGTTGGAGTTTTTTCCTTCAGAATTTACTTCCCTTCCGTAAACATAAACAATGAGTTAAAGTAATTTTGCTGGATTCTTCAAACACTGGATATTTTCTCATTTACAATTAAATTAATAACCCTAACTGACAAGCCGAGACATGAGCCCTGTGACTCAAAGCTAAGGCCAATCTTGAGCCTGCAAAAGGAGTTTATTGAAAGCCCAGTGAGTTCTTCCAGAGGGGCCTCCCTTGCAGGTGTCCCAGCCTGTTCACACCAGCCATGGGAGAAACTCTTCATACTGAGAAAAACTACAGAGCCGTGGAAAGCTGGGGACCCACAGGAAGGTTTGGTTGGGTTTGGGATGGAGTGTGCGATGCCCCTTCTGAGAATACAATTGTTATTATCCTGGAGATGTTTTCAAATAAGACAAATTCAGATTTAGATGAGAAGTGACTTTATTGCAAAGAAGTATTGCAATAGGGGGAAAGCACCAAATATGAGATCTGCAAGCATCTCAAAGGTTAGGCAGAAAAAGGCTTTCTTTCGTAGGTAGGAGTAAATAAGGATAGAAGACAGTTGGCAGGGAGGGCAGTATGTGGAGTGGCAAACTTTTATGGTAAATCAGAGACTGATTTTCCCTAAAGTCAAACTGATCTTAGGAGGGGCACAGAGTATTTTCTGCTGGCTAAGGCTGAGGAGGCATCAAAGTTCAGGGGCCTGGCAGAAGGAGAGTAACTTAAGCCATATATGGCTAACAAGTATTTTATAGAGATCAGTGAAAACAGAATTGTTCATCTAATTGTTTGTGAGGAAAAAATGGGAATTTGCAGTCTGTGTCTGGTTTTGTGATTAGTAAAACAGGGAGCATCATCTAAGTCATAATGTAGAAGGTCTTTCTTTGCAGTGTGCTGCTCTTAATGTACACAAAGGAGGGAGGATTGCTTTAATAACAGCTATTTTCCAGGATTACCTTCCAGCCCCATCTTACCCCACCACTTTCCCTTGCCATACACATCCCTTCCATTTAGCCATTCTTAACTGTAGCAATTTTAATGAGGTGGTAAATGTAATTAAAGTGTTTTGCTAGGTTCAATGAGTAGTTATATCAAATTATTGAACTTGAGAAGCGGGTTGTGGGAACCCCTGATTCATAGGCAGCTGTTCAGAAGTATAGATGGGCCCTCAGGGCTTGTAACTGGCATCTGAAGTGTGGGCACTGATGTGGGACTGTGCTCTGAACTTGTCAGGTCTGTGCTAACTCTGGGTGGTGTCAGAATTGAATTGTTGGACCACCAATTAGTGTTGGAGCATTGACTGATGTTCAGCAAATGCCACACATTTGGTATCAGAAGTGTTGTCAGAATAATGACATGACAGGTCAAAACCTTAAACCGACTTTAGGTGAGTTATCACTGGTGAGAATTGAGACCCTGGAGGAGGGAGCATTTTCACCCCACCCTGTGAGGAAAAACAATGGGGTGAGTGGAATATCTAGAATAATATTTCCAAACTTCTCAGGTTTTTCAGAATTAAATTTCCCAACTTCTCAGGTTTCTCTCGCTTACTACCTAGGAGTGAGGCATGCTGGGCTCCAACACCACAGTGAGAGTGGTCCCCAAGCTTGGAAACCTGTTTAATCTGCTCAGTATGGGCTTCCCCGTAAACAGGCTGCCTACCTGAGCTGTTTCCCTTTTGTTTCCTTTATAAAAATTGCTGCCATGTAATTCCAGTTTCCCAAGTATTCGAGAACTTTATTAAATGATGTGAGTGTAAGATTCTTATTTTCTTGCTGTAAAATCTATGTGGATTATGTGATATGGTCTGAAGAAGCAAAGAGCATTCTTGGAATAGTTTTATGTAGAATTTAAGTAATAAGAATATTGTTTGTATATCCTTATTATATATAATAAGAATCGCCTTGGGCAGTTCTGGTGTGTTGCCTGATCTCATCTCTCTTCTTCACCCAGAGGTGACTGCCAGCCTGAATCTTTTCATTATTCTTTGTAGCTTAACTATTTATTTATCACGAAGCAGAGGTTCGCTCAGTTTTGCCCCCTTTTTTTTGGTAACTTAATGTTACCTTTAATATTCTGTTAATATTATGCTAAAAAGGCTTTTATATGGTTTTTATGCCTCAGTCTGTGACACATGCTGCTGTCTGAGGTTGTGGGTCACCTGATTTACTCATCCTTTCCACGGCTAATGGAACTTCAATTATTTCAAGTGAATTTTTTGGTGTTATTGACAAGAACATTATTGGTTTTATCCCCCAAGTGCTAACACTTTGTACATTTTTGACCTAAAGGAAGAAACTGAAGCACAAAATACATTTTTAAAGAGTTTACCTGAGCCAGGGTGAGGAAAGCTATTAATACCTAGAAGACTCAGATCCCAGTAACAGTGGCTATGAGCTCCATTTGGTGTTTGTTACAAGCAGGTTTTTTTTTTGTTTTGTTTTGTTTTTTTACAAGCAGGTTTTTAAAGGCAAAAGGGGAACAAAGAGGTGGGCCAATGCGAAGTTGTTTGTCAGGAATTCTTATTGATTTACACAAATATTGATTGGTAATTGGCTATACATTGTTTAACAATGAAGTATGAGTTATGGCATCCAGCACGTGGCATTGTTAGTTTAATTTATAGCTACTTGTGGTGTCAGTCAGTATAGAGTCCACATAGCAAACAGTTCCTAGAGGTCATTACTTAGTTCAAGGGTCAAAATGGGGAGTAGAAATGACTGCTGCCTCATTTCTGTGTCTCTCTGGTCCTGATAATTTACAGGAGGCTTGCATTTTTCAGATAAAAAAGTTTCTTTTCTTTCTCATTTCTCCCTTTTAACCAAAATATTTCCTTTTGAAAGCTTCGATAATCAAAGTCTGAGTATCTAGGTGTCCCTCATTACTGGGAACGCTCATTCCCAGACAGTCCTGTCCTACAGTGGGAAAGAGGGGAAGAGGAGACATCTCAGTGAGAAATTTTGAGAGCACCCAAAAATCAAATTGGGATGGCATCACAGAGTGCCAAGAATGAGACTTCGGTCAAGTCATTGATTTACATAGCTGCTTGTTTTATTATCTCTAGTTTTTGGAATACCATGATTTTAATTTTCTTGGAAGAAGTAAAACAAGGAGAGATACACAGCATTAATAATTTGCATAGTAGAAATATAATGTGCATAAGGATAATACAAAAGAGAATTTGTATGCCAGAACAACAACAAAAGTCTATTCCATTAAGGAGCCAACTAAAAACATCAGGAAGAAAATTAAATCCAGGTTCTTAATCAGTGACTAGTTGTAGCCAAGTGGCTTCTTTTCTGATTTTTTCTAGATGAGTTTTATTTCATGAGAAGTGTTTTTATACACACACACACACACACACACACACACACACACACACACACAACAAGAGATATTGGCCACCATTCTTATATCTCCTTGCTCAGGTAATATATAATCTAAAGCAATGTGATTGTCTAGTACAACCTCAGCCAGTGAATCAGTGGCTTTTTGTTGACCTGTGATGGAGGCAGAAGTATAACTAATCAGTAGTTTTTACTGATACTATAGAAAGTTTTCTAATCAAGTGTTCATGGGTATTGACACCTCATTAAGGCAAAAGTATTCTACCAATAAAATGCATGTAGCTATTTTCTTGATGGACAGGCAGATGATTAGCAGGTTTTCCTCAAGTAGAATCTCCGTCTAAAATGGATTGGTAGCGATACCTAGAGAAAATTTTGAGGTAAGTAGTCCAGTGTTGGGTTTCTTCAGAGCTATCTTTAGATAGAGGGGTGACTAAATATTATAAGAGATATTGACCTTCAATTTAGCAGCGCAGGGATTTGTCAACAATACCTGATATGGTTCCTTCCACCAAGGTTAGAGGGAATCTTTTTTGGTGGTATTTTTAATAAACATAATTTCGAGGTTGAAGGTCATGATCTTCAATGTCTACATGTCCTAGGAGTTCAATGTTAAAAGAATCTTTAATTAATTTAAATTTTTTAATGAGAAACTTTGTAAGGCCCTTACAATAATGAAGGATATCACCTTTAAGGAGATCTCGTTTGTATGCTACTTAATCCAGGTACATGAGCTTTCCTGTTATTATTTTAAAGGGAGAATGCTGATGTTTTCCTAAGGAGGTAGTACATAACTTAAACATATCAACAAAAGAGCCTTAGGCCAGGAAAGGTTAAAACTTTCCATAAACTTTGTCATTTGATTTTATTATTCCATTTGTGTATTCCACTAGTCTGGAAGTCTGAGGGTTGTAAGCACAATGGAAATGCTGAAAAATTGGCCATATGTGCAGATACACTGAATTATTTGACCAGTGAAAGCAGTTTCTCAGTCTCTGTGAAGCTCAGAAGGAAATCCCTGAACAGGAATAGGAAAAGTCTTAAAAGGGTCACAGTTAAAGTATAATCAAAGAAATTTGGTCACTTTGTTTTTTTTTTACAGTTCACTAAAAAGGTGAACCCAGGTCTTTTATTATGTCCTATTAATACTTGATAAAAATCCTAAATGGAAGAGCCAAATTTTACCCTTGTATTATTATATTATCAATGTTAAACCTAATTTTAATAAAACTTTACAAGTAAATCTATTCAATCTCAATCAGCTTTGACCACTCAAGGTAAGATATCTATATACCTTTTATAACTTCTTATAATTTTTCCATTCTCTTTATTTCTCTATCTTTCTGTACCCACTCTGTTTATTCATTTTATTTTTTTCTTCGTTATTTTTTCAATTAAACCTTTAAATAACCTCTAAACTAGGCAAAGTTACTTTTTTTTTTTTTTTTTTGCCAGAGACCACATCTTTATGTGTATTTTTGTAACCTTTTACACCAGAAAACACATCTTATTTTTCTCTCACATAAATGAGAAATTGCAAATTTAAGTTTCTTTTCTCTTTTTTTTTTTGAGACAGGTTCTCACTTTGTTGCCTGGGCTAGAGAGCAGTGGCATCAGCAGAGCTCACTGCGACTTCTGACTCCTTGGCTCAAGGGATCTTCCTGCTTCAGCCTCCTGAGTAGATGGGACTGCAAATGTGTACCACCATGTCTGCATAATTTTTCTATTTTTTGTAGAGATGGGGTCTCACTGTGTTGCTCAGGCTGGTCTTGAACTGGCCTCAAGTGACCCTCCAGCCTCAGCCTCCCAAAGTGCTGGGATTACAAGAATGAGCCACAATACCTGGCTCACATCTTATTTTCTTTGTACACTTTGTATGTGGAATTGTTTTTCTTTTCTCCAGTTTTAGTGATCATATGTTAGTCAGAATTTTAAATCTTAGTAACTTTTAATTTATAGTGAAAACCTAAGAAGTAGGGACATTTAACTGTGAGTCACATACTAACAATTTATGAATATGCTTTTTATAACTTTTAGAAACATAGGTTTCATATGGAATATTTTTTCAGTGCGAAACAGGACATATTTACTAATAGATCTAGATATCTTTATTCTCTGACATAAAAAGCCAAAAGTATATAAGCTTAAACTCATATTTAGTAATTAATGTCTTAGCATTATATCTTATTTGGAAATGACCTATATATTCAATGAATTTCCACAATTTAGCTTAGCAAAACTCTAAGGGTATAGTTACAAAAATATTTGAGTATACTTTTTAAGTAAATATATTACTTATAAGTAAGTAACTTATAGCTAAGTCAATTTGTAAACTTTTATTCAGTTTATGCCTGTTTTATTTATGTATTTATTTTTTGAGACAGAGTCTTGCTCTGTCACCCGGGCTAGAGTGCTGTGGCATCAGCCTAGCTCACAGCAACCTCAAACTCCTGGGCTCAAGGATCCTCCTGCCTCAGCCTCCCGAGTAGCTGGGACTACAGGTGCACACTACAATACCCAGCTAATTTTTCTATTATTAGTAGAGATGGGATCTTACTCTTGCTCAGGCTGGCCTCTGAACTCTTGACCTCAAGTGATCCTCCTGCCTCAGCCTCCCAGAGTGCTAGGATTACAGGCATGAACTACCATGCCTGGCCTATTTATTTATTCTTAACAATTATGTTTATAAAATCTCATGAGGCATTTGACAAATCTAGCCCTCATCTCAAAGTTGAACTTGTTTTTAGCCATTTTTATATTCCTGTATATTAGGCAATTATTATAAAAGCAATAACCTTCAAGTTAAATACATGGATATTTGGCTAAGTCAGAAGGCATAGTTATTTTTATTAAACTGACAAACTAGTCGTGTTTACCAAAATATTTACTCAAGTCAGGTGAACTTGAAAAATATTTGGGCTTATTTATTTAATTTATGACCACTAATTTACCTTTAAGTTAATTCAGTACCGTGCAGACCATATACAACACACATGTATAGATGTATACATACATGTAGACATAATATATAACTTACACATGTACACATTCATGCATCTAAAAGCCAAAGAAAATGCAGAATTAAATGTAAAAGAAAGAACTTTAGACCAGAGAGGAACCTGTCTACCCACAAGTCTTGGGGTTCCATGAGGAAAAGGGGATATCCTGCCAAAAAATGAGAAGTCTGTGGTATCTTTTCTGTGTTCCTCAAGCAGTCCTCAGGCTACTACAGATAGAAGTTTCCTTCAGGTCCTTCAGATGGTGTCAAAGATGGCAAGGGGAAGGAAAGACAGACAGAAGTAAATGGAAGTCCTAGAGGAACTAATTTGAGCTCTTATTTCCCCAAGACCAATAATGTTTTACATTATCCTTGGCAAGAATCACATCGGCGAGGGGAGGAACAGACAGAGGGAGCACATATAGTTAACAGGTGTTTAAAAGAGAGGAATTAAGCTGACTGAGAAGTTTTTAATAGAGAGAACTTAAGCCTCAGGTAAATATATTTGTACCTACATAGCCTAAATATTGGTTATAATTAAGTGAACTTTTGATTATAGAGCACTTAAAATTTTTTTGTATCTTGTAAATAGTAAAGATTTCTGTTTCTTGGCTTTTTCTTTTTGACATTTACACCAAGAAGGAGTTTTGGAGGAGGGGCTTATTTGTGTATTAGGGTAATCACTATTTAAAGCTGTTTGTCTTTGAAATGTTTTAATAAAATGTTCGCTTTTTTTGAGTATACAGTTTCATTTAGCTTAAAAGAGAAGGCTATACGAACAAAACAATAACAAAAAGAGTTTATATTACACTCTAAATAGAAAACAAAAATTTAAAGAGTCAATAAAACAGGAAAACAAAAGCTATCCATGGGGGTTTGAAAAGGTTATAAATGGGTATTCCAAAAGATCAAGTCATAACAAATAAGATTTTTTCTTTTATTTTCTTTCTTTTGTACACCATAAGCAGTCACAGGAATATACAAATAATTTAAAACAAACAAATCAAATTCTTTTTTTTTTTTTGAGACAGAGTCTTGTTCTGTTGCCTGGGCTAGAGTGCCGTGGCATCAGCCTAGCTCACAGCAACCTCAGACTCCTGGGTTCAGGTGATCCTTCTGCCTCAGCCTCCCAAGTAGCTCGGACTACAGGCATGTGCCACCATGCCCGGCTAATTTTATATATATATGTTTTTTTTTTTTTTTTAGTTGTCCAGATCATTTCTTTCTATTTCTTAGTAGAGACGGGGTTTCACCCTTGCTCAGGCTGGTCTCGAACTCCTGACCTTGAGTGATCCACCGGCCTCGGCCTCCCAGAGTGCTAGGATTATAGGCGTGAGGCACCGCGCCCGGCCTCAAATTCTTATAAATGTTTATTGCCTAAGCTAGGTATCCACTGAGAAAAGAAAGTTTGTGGTGAGTCTAAAGAACTTTACTTTTCTCGGAAATTCAATCTCAGCTGGAATACTATTTAGCTAATTCATCTCCAAGGGACTGAGAAGGGCATGGGAAAGATTATTGTGTCTTTTGTAAATCATTCAGTAATGTCGAATAGGCAGTTTGAGCATTTAAAGAGTTTTCTGTGGAAGTTAATGGACAGCCCTCTAAAAAAGTACTTTCAAATTGATTATTGTCAGATTTCAGCCGGGAGAAACAGAAAGTAGGCCTCCCATTAAATCTGTCTGGTTTTAAAACCTACTTTTTCCAATTGTGCTTGCAAATACACTAGTTCAGGAATTTCAAAAGAACTCAATTCAGCCATTGTATTTTTGGGTCATCTTGAGTCATGTGGGTCCATTTACTAGGCATTTGCAAGATGGTGCTCCATAGGTAATATACATAAATTTAGCTGGTGTTTCAAAGTGGATTTGACCCATAAGAGAAAGCTCAATTTTGATATGCAGTTTTCCAACATTGAGGAGCTTTTTAAAAGTGATCAAGGCCAGAATAGTGTACCAGGTCAAAGTGTCCTACTTATGAGCATCACTCCTCAAGGTGTCCCCCAAGAGTTGTGAATCGCTCTCTAACATGTTTTGGAATCTCTGATCATCTTGTTAAAAGAGTGCTCAAGGTGCTGGGTGACCAGTTCATATATGCATCTTCCAGCCTAGCTGAAAGTTCCTGCAGATATTCTTTCAGGGGGAACCTGAGACTGCTGCACATCAATGAGAAATGCCCCAGCACCTCTCTAAAGTCTCTAGTTGCCTACAGCATCTGAGTGGGTCAGAGGGAGCAATTGATTCTTCTTTTTGGGGTGAGAAAATTCATCCTCATGCATTTTTTTTTTTGGTTTCAATGTAACAGGAATTGGTCTCAAATTTTTAAAAAGTCTGAATTATAAAAATAGTAGCTGAAATTTTAAAACCATGCTATGTAACTTTTTGCCAAAAGAAGCTGGAATCACCAGTGCCAGACTGTCAATACCATGAACCAGACTTTCTGTCCTGAGGCAGAGGCAGAAAAGACAGGGTTTTGTTTTGTTTGGAGATGATGTCTTGCTCTGTCACCCAGGCTAGAGTGCAGTGGCATCATCATAGCTCACTGCAACCTCAAACTCATGAGCTCAACCAATCTTCCTGCCTGAGCCTCACGATTAGCTGGGACTACAGACACATGCCACCACGTATGGCAAATTTTTTTTCTATTTTCAGTAGAGATGGGGTCTCACTCTTGGTCAGGCTGGTCTCCAGCTGCTGACCTCAAGCAATCCTTCTGCCTCAGCCTCCCAGAGTGCTAGGATTACAAGCACGAACCACTGCACGTGGCCAGCAGATTTTTTAAAATCTTGAAATTTGAATATCTTGCCTGTAGTCAGAGACAGAAACCTCTGTTCTAGAAAGGGAATGGTGAAAAAAAGAGCTCAAGTAACATCTAGACCTCACCAAAGAGTAGGATGGTCTGAAGTCAGGAGGACTCACTCCTTATACTCACCAATGTATTCATATTTGGAATCAGAGTAACACAAGGTGTTCTATTAATAGATGGCCAGGTACTGAGTCTAGAAGGAGTGTTTGATGCTTGCGGGGAAGGAGGTCACTCAGTCTTGCTCAGAGCGTCAGAAATGTCAACCTAAAGGAAGAAGCTTGAGACACAAAATATAATTTTAAAGAATTTACTTGAGTCAACCTGAGGACAGCTGCCTGGAAGACTCAGACTCATGTAACCTTGGATACGAGCTTTGCTCAGTCTTTGTTATGACAACCCAAAATAAGTGACTGAGGCAGAGATCTCAATGAATGGAGGTTTATTACACCCAAGTTTGAGAATGTGCCTGGGAAAAGCACAAACCACAGAAGCATGTGTGATCTATACTTTCTAATGAGGGATGTGGGAACTCAGTATTTAAGGGGAGAGCGCATACAGAAAGAAAAAGGAGGGGGATGGAGGCAAATGGTTACATTCTTGTGAGACTTTTGCAAGTGCCTAGGACATATTATTTTGCATAAAATAAGGTGAATGTTTAAAAAGAAAAAGAAAGTAAAGGAAGAATCTATTATGTAGATGTCCTTTGTAGGTAGAAAAATGACTGATCTTGTCTTCTGTTCTATACCTGGGAAGATAAACTTGGAATCGACATTAGTGTGGAATCAAACAGACATTAGTTTTTGGAGTAGACAGCCTGAAGACCCAAAGTTACAATATGTATGTCTTTGTTTATGGGAGGCCAGCAAAGAATTTCCTTTTGAATGATCTGTGGTGGCAGTCCTCAGATACCTGAGGCCTTTTATTTCCCCTTGGGGATCTGGCTGATACATAATGTTATTAACAGCTATTCATTTGGAAGGGGTGTTGCATGACTCAGCCTTCAGACTTCACCTTCTCTTTTACATAAGGAGTTGGGGTGGGGGGTCCTGAGATTTTTATTTTCTTTACAGAAGAAATTTATATGTAGTGTAATTATTCCTTACATATTTTGGTGTGCAAACTGGCTAATAGAGTAACCTATGTTGTCTTTTAAACTATAAATGAAGAATATCCATAGATGTTTTTAAAATAAATAATACTTTTATTTACATAAAAGAAAAAATACATTATTTAGTAGCTTAGTGGGCTTATTTTGGATTTAGTGTGCTCTTATCTGGAGGCTTCATGAGTGTTCTGAAATAACTACAAAATTCATCAAACAAATGAGAATGATTATCAGACCTGGCTTATATTTTTCTGCAATTAGTGGGAAAGCATCACATGGATTTATATTGTTTAGACTAACTGGGGAAATCCTTTTTAAAGTGTAAACCAGACTATACGTTTTCAAGGATTACTCAGTAGAGCTTCTTGGAAAGGTCTTGTGAAAAATAAAATCAGGTTTGAAAAAATTGGACCACATATGTCTACAGATTTGGGGCTCAAAAAGGCCACTGTGTGGAGAACATCCTTTGTGTTACAAAAGAATGATTCCTGTGTTTGTTTTCCTGCAAGTCATAAAGGCAAGCTCTTTTTATTTGTTCATACTTTCCACTTTGCAGAAGGGGCAAACTTTTTTTTTTTTTTTTTTTTTTTTTTTGAGACAGAGTCTCACTCTCTTGCCTGGGGTGAGTGCCGTGGCATCAGCCTAGCTCACAGCAACCTCAAACTCCTGGGCTCAAGCGATCCTACTGTCTCAGCCTCCCGAGTAGCTGGGACTACAGGCATGCGCCACCATGCCCGGCTAATTTTCTCTATATATATTTTTAGCTGTCCAATTAATTTCTTTCTATTTTTGGTAGAGACGGGGTCTCGTTCTTGCTCAGGCTGGTCTCGAACTCCTGAGCTCAGAACGATCCGCCCGCCTCGGCCTCCCAGAGTGCTAGGATTACAGGCGTGAGCCACCGCGCCCGGCCTGGGGCAAACTTTTTGACAAGAGCCTATGTGCATTGGGGCAGGTTGTGTTACAATTGATGAGGTGCTACACGCATTGGAGCAGGTTAGTGAGGGATGGTGAGTCTTGCCATCAGAAAGTCTGCAGAGCTCTTCAGAATCTCAACTCCTTTGTCTTGCAAAAATTCTGCCATTTCTGGGAAAAAACTCAAAAAGATCAAGTAGTTAGTTAAAAGTTACTGAGTTCTGGTGATCAAGCCTTGCTGGACTGAGAATCTGAAACATGAGAGGGAGAGGATTATAAAAAAAACATAGAGATCACAGAAATTTGTTCGTAGATCTAGTTACAGTAGGACAGATATGTTTATTTTTGAGATCATCTACCAGCCTTTTTTCAATGATACTTTTTGTATGCTGTATGTAGTTTAAAAAGGGCTTTTAGGCTGGACGCAGTGGCTCACGCCTGTAATCCTAGCACTCTGGGAGACCGAGGTGGGTGGATCATTTGAGCTCAGGAGTTCGAGACCAGCCTGAGCAAGAGTGAGACCCCGTCTCTACTAAAAATAGAAAGAAATTAGCTGGACAATTAAAATATATATATAGAAAAAAATTAGCCGGGCATGGTGGCGCATGCCTGTAGTCCCAGCTACTCGGGAGGCTGAGGCAGGAGGATCGCTTGAGCACAGGAGTTTGAGGTTGCTGTGAGCTAAGCTGA
>RJWJ010036026.1:0-16320 GCA_004363605.1 Indri indri
GCAGTGGAAAATGGCATCCTTTGGCAATGTTCACCAATTTCTATGCTCACAGTGAATCAAGTCCTCTGATGTTCAGGTAAACAGGATTGCTTGATTCCGTTCATAATCCCTAATGCTAGAGGCTCTCGTAACATACAATTCTAATGACTAGAAAATCCATCAATCCAGAATGCCCAAAGGTCGGTTCTTACAAGGGACAAGCCAACTGGGGGACAGACCAGTCAATGGTTTCTGGTTGGTTCTACTCTATATACATATATATGTATATATTAATATGTATATTATATGTATACATACATGTGTATGTGTGATTCTCACCATTCTTCTACTGGTTTGTTTATATATTTTTTATGATTTTTCACCCCAAATATCAAATATTTCCAAATCCCGGGCATTGAGCACAGTGGGTGAGGATGAGCTCCTGGGTGGCACATGGATCTGGGGCTCAGAGTGGCTTTGCCACCAGCGAGGGTCTAGTCGCCTTCTCTGAGCCTCAGGGGCGGTGGCTGCACATCACAAGTAGCACGCCACAGTATTACACATTATTTATGAGGTTATAAGTTTATTTTGCAAGGTGTCAGATTATGTATATAATCTGAATATATCAGCTTTCTCTCTCACAGACAGATCATAGAAACAGATGTGGGCGCAGACATAGAGATACAGATGTTTAACGTGAGACGTCTGGGCTGGTCGGAAATGTCTTTCCTATTTTGCGGCAGTGTTAATTCAGTAACTTCAGCATCTAGAGCCAGGGTCAGCTGGAATAGGAAACACGGGCACAAGAGGGATTTCCTGGGACAGCTGCCCACCGTGCAGGACCCCTGGAAGGTTGTCAGCTCCCAGCTGGTCCCTGCCCCGGGTTCTCAGCGGCTCATTCCCACACAGCGGTGGGAGTGATCGAGCACACAGGCAGCGTGGCTGCGCTGTCCGGACCTTCCCCGGATTCCATCCCAGCAGAGTAAGACGAGACACTCTCACATGGCCACTAAGGCTCTCCCCGAGCCGCTCCGCCCCCACAACGACCTCCTGCTTTCCGGTCCATAGCATGGCGACTACTAGAGATTAAATGGCTTAGGGGAGTCATTCATTCATTCATTCCTCAAATTCTCATGGAGGCGCAAACCACCCTGGCCCTGCTCCCGTTGGCCAGGCCCATACACTGGCTGCTCCCCTGTAGGGACAGTTGTCCCCCAGGGTACCCCGAGGATCCCCCACTCACATCTCTGAGTCCCTGCTGTTGCTGGGGCCTTTGGACAAAACCAGCAGTTCCCCTACTGCTTCTGTGAGCACGTGCCAATCCCTAAACCACGCACGTGGGCTCCACTGCACACCTCACCACCCCTCGGGCTGGACGCCCATTGATAACCATCAGCCTCTCCCTGCTAGAATGTTCGCTCTGGAGGGCAGAGACGGAGACCACTGAATCCATAGTGCCTTCATAGTGCCTGGCACACTCAGATATTTTTTGAATAAAGAAATGATCTAAACATTAAAAATTTAATTTTAAATTTACCTTATCCATAAATTTTGTTAAGAGTCAAATATTAAGGAGAATGTGAAGGCTTTGGGGGAAATCCACACCAGCACCGAGCCTAGGAAAAGGGAGGGATGGGCAGAATCTGGCTTCTGGGGCTCCTGGTGTCAGCAGTCTGGAAACACCGAACCACATCCCCACTGACGCCGGCATGTTGGAGAGCTGAAGGACCTTTCACTGATAAATACAGGTGATCGTTTCCCGAAGAGATAGGGACTCCAGAGCGCTTATTACAAAAGCTGTTTCAGAACTCAAAAGCACTGGAATCCTTGTCCCTGTGCCTGTTTCCTCCCCCCGAGGTGCACTGCCGTGGAGGAGCACCGGGGTCTGCTCCATCCAACCTCAACACCTACGGTGCCAGGCTCCTTCCAGGCATTAGGTAAGTGGGGGAATTAATTAATGGAGAAAAAGAATACGCACCCAATAAAATAAGAAGGCAGGGAAGCATCTGAGCATATTTTAGAACAATTTCCACCAAATACAGTGAGAATAAAATTCTGGCACAAAGTGCTTATTCTTTGCTTCTGGTTAGAGGGTTTTTTGGTAATGCCTTTGTCCAATTTGACTTTTTTCTCCTATATCCCACTTGAATGTAAATAGGTAAGTAAACGATACCTGGGTAGGGAATTTTCCCATAGGTGACGATTTCATACAGGAGGATTCCAAAGGACCACACATCAGACTTAATAGTGAAACACCCAAAGTTGATGGCTTCTGGAGCTGTCCACTTAATAGGGAACTTAGCACCTATGGAAGAAGACACAGGTTCTTATTTGGGAATCTGAACTTACACATAAAGTCATGGACGCACGACCCTCATACCTTCCTCTTTTGATTTTTGGGTTAAAATATTTACTTTGAGTAGGTAACACATACACATAGTACAAAATGGAGATGGTGCAAAATACCATACTAAAACATTTTGCTTCCCTCCTCTGTTTCCCTTTTGCATATTCCTCTCTAGAGGGAAGTTTCTTGAGCACATTCCTGGGTATATTATAACTAGACAAATTTAATGTAAAAAAATGACACCGACTGTAAAGGAATTTATTCTTAGTATGTGCATTTGCCCCTCAACACCAGCCTCTAAAGCATGTCTAAAATGTTCAGATTTTCTCTAATGAACCCATACTATGTTTATAGGGAATGTAAACATTTTTTAATCAGTGTACGTTTACGGATCAATGTCTTTAAGCCTGTCCCATTCTTTCATCTGATAGGACAAAACATATCCCACTTTCAGGATGAGGTGGAATGACGCTCTGCCTAGAATGAGTTAGTGATGAAACTGCATTTCTCACAAAGAGCTGGTGAGACCAAGGGCCCGGGGACAGGCAGGCCTGCCGCAGGGACCGTGCAGGGGCCCCTTGAGGGAAGCAGGGACTCAGGCCCCCAGGAAAGGCTAGGGGCTTCCACCAACCACATTTTAAAACACATATTTGCCTTTATTGTGTCTTTGCTTGAGAATTTTTTGTGATGCCCAACCAAGATTGCAAATGCAGATAAGAACAATGAGGACTGCAGACAGCCTTGCGCGGTGGCCGTTGTGTGCCTGGCAATGTGATCGCACGTTCCTGCATCAACCCCCACCCACCGGAGCAGCGCACAGGGCAGGCAGGCAGCCGTGGTCGGCAGCCTGGCCACGCTGGCACCACACAGCCCGAGTTTGAATCCTGGCTCTGCTGTTTCCTGCTTGGGGGGATCCTGGCAAATCTCACTGTCTCTGTGCTGTTTTGGTGCTTCCATGCGTAAAATGGGGAAACAATCGAACCTCCCCAGCTTGCTGTGAGGATTAAGCGGGTTGATCCGTGAGCTTGGCACAGTGTAAATACCAGTGAAGCCTGGCAGTGAAGATCCCAATGAATGGCACTTACCGATGACGGTAAGTGTCATTACTGTTGTCCTGAGACCAAGCCAGGAGGTGATGTCTGTCTGCATTAAGCCATGCTCTCTGCATGCATTATTTTTGTGAGACTCCAGGCTGGTCAAATTTAACAAAAATCAGCGGAATCAATTCTAACTCATGTACTTTGAGGCTAGATCTCCTGAGTTTGAATCTCAGCTCTACCACTTATTGTGGGAACTTGAAAAGCTATAGAACCTCTCAGTTTTCTCATCTGTAAGGTGGGAATAATAATGATAACATTGATGCCTATCATGTAGGGTTATCATAAAGATAAATGAGATAATGTGTGGAAATCTCATTTATATACACTGTAAATGCTCAATACATCTTAGCTAATTTTTTTTTTAGCTTCTTTTCCTCAAACTAGTCTCCTTTGCCTGCCTTTTTGCTGAGGATAATCATCAAAGCCAAGGATCAGGGAACACGGGCTTGAGGCAGGAGGAGAACCATCCTAGACATGACGGACGCCAGAGATGCTCAGATCAAAACAACGCCTACGATCTGCTTACCACCTCTGCACATCTTCCAGAAATAACAAACATATCGTTAAAAGAAAAATAATCCTTGTTTAACCACGCTTAGGAATGTCAAGAAAGTGCTTGGTTCTTTCAGAAGAGAGCGAGCACAGCGAAAATATTCACTGAACTCTCGTCAGAATCCTCAGGTCGTAAGCACCATGGGTGATCCTACTGCAGAAAAGGCCACTGGAGCCTTGACTGTGCTTGGCCTCCAGAGAGTGTGTCAGGGGCTGGGGGATTTATGCCTCTCTGTGCATTTTTGGTTCACATAAATAACACGGAATGTGGGAAAACCAAGGAGTGTATTTTTGTAGCATTATAGTTAGTTCTGTATGTGTGATAATTTCCATGTTTTAATTTGTAATTAAAAGGCCAGAATAAAGACCACAGAATTAATGTTACAAATATTTTCTCTATAGTTAAGGGAAGTATACTCCACTGTTTGAGTGAAAACTTCAACGATATAAACAAAGAATCTTGATCTTGCAAAATCTATTTTTGTTTTGCTTTGCTTAATTGAAATACAAATGACAGCATTTGTAAACCTCATAGAAATATCCCATGGAGTTAATCAAGAGAGTACATTTTAGAAACAATTATGGGACATCTTGAATGTTGTACTAAATAAGTTTGTTTTAAAATGATGACTACTGTAATTGTTTTGTTAAAAACAGACAAAAACGAAATAAAATGAAACAATAAGAAGATACCTAATGACTGTTATTAGGACGTACCTTCCCTTGCCGTGTACTCGTTATCTTCGATCACTCTGGCAAGGCCAAAATCTGCAATTTTGCACATGAGTGACTCAGAGACCAGGACGTTAGCTGCTCGCAGGTCCCTGTGAATGTAGTTCTTCCGCTCAATGTAGGCCATTCCCTCTGCGATCTGAAAACAGAAACAGGCTCTCTGTTCGTATTTGGGGTAGACGATCGTAGAGGGCCATCAAGGAAAACCAAAACACTTACTAGTCCCTGAGATCTTTTCATGTATATTATTCTGATCATTCAGGTTTTAAAGACAGTGGGTAATGACAACCACCATTTGAGTCCTTTCTAAAATAACTGCCCCCAAATCTCCAATAGTAGTTATCCTTTTTTTAAAATAAAATAGCAACATGTCTCAATATTTTCTAATGTTTGAAGAATCTTTTTTAAGACCCCACTACATTCTCACATGTAGATATATAGATGTCATTATTCCAGTTTTTTGAATAAGAAAACAGATGCCATGGACTGAGTGTCTGTGTCTTCCCAAAATTCAGATGTTGGGATCCCAGCCCCCAGGGTGATGGTATTAGGCGGTGGGGCCCTTGGGAGGGGGTTACAGGCCCAGGGTGCAGCCCTCATGAACGTGATCTGTGCCCTTATGAAAGAGACCCCAGAGAGCTGCCTTCCACCACGTGAGGATGCGGTGAGATGACAGTGGGCTAGGAACCAGAAAACAGGCCCTCACAAGACCCCAAATTTGCTGGTGCCTTGATCTTGGACTTCCTAGCCCCTGAAACCATAAGAAATAAATGTCTGTTGTTTCAGCCGCTCAGTCTAGGGTATTTTGTTATAGGAGGCCAAACCAACTAAGACAACAGAGCTGCAGAAAGTGCCATGCTATTACGAATAAATTATTGGGGTGTCAAGAACAGGCTGTGCCCATCCTCTCTGTCATGTTAATCAATAGCCCACGGAACCGGTTCTCCAGGTTCTCTCACACAGTCCCTTCAGGATGATCTGAAAGACTGTGACAACAAAGCATGACAGCAGGGAAGAATCAAAGATTTAAACAAAACAATAACATAGGAGAGGTAAAACTACCATTCATCACTTAATAGAAAATGTGGCATCAGTCCAAAATTAGGTTTCTCTTTGTTTTTTTTTTTTTTAAGAGACAGGGTCTTGCTCTGTCACCCAGGCTGGAGGCAGTGGTACAAACACAACTCACCACAGCCTCTAACTCTTGGGCTCAAACGATCCTCCTGCCTCATCCTCTCAACTAGCTGGGTCTACAGGTGAACGCCTGGCTAATTTTTTCTATTTTCAGTAGTTTTGCTCTTGCGCAGGCTGGTCTTGAACTCCCGACCTCAAGTAATCCTCCCACCTTGGCCTCCCAAGTAGTTGGGACTACAGGTGTGAGCCACCATGCCTGGCTAATTTTTAAATTTTTTTGTAAAGACAGGGTCTTGCTATGTTGCCCAGGCTGGCAAAAATCAGGTTTTTAAGGAAGACATTACCAAATTATAATGTTAAAGGGAAGGAAGGAAGGCAGGGAGGAAAGAAAAAGAAAGAGAGAGAAAGAGAAGGAAGAAAAGAAAGAGAGAAAGAAAGATGGAAGGAAGAAAGGAAATTAAGAATGGAAAGAACAAAGAGGGAAAGAGAAGGAAGGGAGGGAGGGAGAGAGGGAGGGAAAGGGGAGAGGGAAGAGGGGGATGGGGAGAGAAGAAAGGAAGAAAACAAGAAGGAGGGAAAGAAGGAAAGAAGGAAAATAAGAAAGCCAAGTAGCTATATCTGGTAAGCAGTTGGAGGGAAACTCTAACCAGGACTATTTCACACAGGAATAAATGTATTCTGCAGCTTCTACCGTGGACTCCAGGTGGCTGAGCTTGGAGGAGCTGACTTCCCCAGGCGTCCCAACAGCATCCCTGATCAACGCACAGTTGGACACGGTGCCAGTGTCAGCAAAGGCCTGGCTCCTCGGTACTGGCCCCTCCGTCCCTCCCCTCTGCAGGCCCTCGGCTCACCTTCCGCCCAGCCAGCCCGCCCTAAACACGGCTACTCCCGCAGCGGATGGTCGATTTTTACAAAAACCATTTGTAGCTGCTCATCGCAGCTTTGCCGTTATTTTTATGCTGTTTAATGTACTCAGTGCCATCACACCAATGAGACAATAAACACCTTCAGGGCTGAAGCCACACCTCCTACCTGTTCTAACCTCTCTTGTATCTGTTGGAACCTTGTCACCAAACCTCTTCTCAGAGCCAAAGCAAGTTCTCTGGAAACTGTGCTGGGGTTTTAATATGACCGGAATACTATCAATATGTTGTTAGCACAGTGCTGCAAGAATTTGGCAGATGAGATTTTCGTGGTTACAAAAATCTTGTGTAAAATAATCAGTGTGTCCTACGTCAGTGTCCAAGTCTAGGCAGCCCAGTTTTTCACTTCTGAGGGGAAACAAGGGATGCCGCCCTCGCTCTTCAATGCACTGTGGCCAGGGCCCCTCTTCCCGCCTCCTGGCTTCCAACCTCCCGCCTCTGCTGGGGAGGCTCGCTCCCTGCCCGTCTGGACCTGCTCAGTCTGCGGGTCTCGGTGAGATGCCTCTTCTCTGAGGAGCTGTGCCTGGGGCCCCTCTCCTGCCTGAGTGCATCCCAGGGCTTCCTGCTCCTCACCCAGTACCTGTCCGTGATCGCTGGGGAATGTGGACCCGGGGGCAGGTGTAGCGATGCACATTCCTGTGTCCCAGCACCGAGCATGGGGCAAATCAGACTGCGACAGCAGGAAAAGGTCAGGGCCCCACTGGACAGCAGGGGCGCTGCATCTCCTGCCTGTCCCCAACTCCCGTAAGCCCTTGGCTCTCAGGAGATGCACAAGCCCGACCTGCCTCTGGGAAATACTCAAAACAGCCCCTGTAGGAAGTCAACATGGGTGGGCAGTGGGGAGAACCCAGGTGAGGCTGGAGCACCTCTGCGGGTGTGCCTTGCCTAGGAAGGCTCTGCAGCCCAGAAACAGTGGGGTGGCAGAACGTTCACAGATAGCTCATTCTGGAATGGGCACTACTGAAACGCATGACGATGCAATGTGGCTATTTTGGCGGAGGCTGGGCACTAGAAGCCATGCCTCTGTTTCCCTTTGTCTGCTGGTAATTCAAGTTCCACAAGACTTATTAGAAATAGTCAGTAAAACTGGGGAAAGCAGAGTGAGGACCACGCTGAGCAAGTGTCGGTCCAATCGTAATAACGCAGAGCTGACGGTTGGGCTTTTAGAGAGAGAGCAAAAACGCCTGGCTGAAATGGACCGGAGTTGGTTGCAGGAGCTCGGATGAGACAGAAACCACTGAGCAGTTGCTTCTGACACTGTCCCAGCCTCCTCACTACACTTGACAGTAGTTCAGCCTTTTAAAATTCTTAGTTCTTAGATACTCAGCTAACATTCCAATAATCATATGCAAACTGGGCCAGGAACCTGGAAAAGCGGAAGTTGGCTGCAATCCCAACTTACGCCCGAAACCGTGGTTGACAGTGGCAACCAGCAGCCTGTGCTAGACCCTCTCCCAAGGCTGCCGACTGGACGCACAGATGGGTGCTGCGGTGTGGACTGGGCCCCCACAGGGCAGCAGGGACATGTTTGGCTCTCATTCTTGGTAGCGGATTTTGATGACTGGCTCATTACGGAAAGCATCCCGGGAACTTGTTAGTAAGGCTTTTATCACACTTACCCAAGTTCTGCATTTACATAAATCTGAATGCATTTTTAAAAATGATTCTCTGAAATAATAACAGCCTTGCAACAAGCCTCGTTTATTTTGGCTTTCTTTTCCATGCCAGAATGCTTTAAGGAACTCAGATTCCAAATAATAATAATTAGTATTCGCCAAGATAAGATTTGGAACAATAGCATTAGCCATATTGAAT
Organism: Indri indri; assembly: GCA_004363605.1. Lineage (NCBI taxonomy): Eukaryota > Metazoa > Chordata > Mammalia > Primates > Indriidae > Indri > Indri indri. Next base: position 8,583 of record RJWJ010036026.1, read on the forward strand.
AAATAATGGATATGGGAGCAAAATAAAAGCTCTGAGATGTGACTTGCTTTTGAGGTCATACACATCAAAATCCTCTTCTTATAAAATTAGTCCATTCTCTAGTCTTTCCCTGGTCTATATGCATTGTTCTTTCTTTTTTTTTCCTTAACTTAAATTTTTTTTTGGGGGGGGGTGGTATATTTACTTTGACTAAAGTCAATCTGGCTTTATTTTGCAACAGCAGGGAGAAATCAGAGACTGCTCTGGTTAATGGAATCTAGGGTCAGCTTTTCCTTCATGGAATACCTTCTTCCTCCCCCAGGACTCCCTGGAGTTCAGAGCTGTCACATAAACACATCAAACCCAGGCTCAGCTGTCCCTGGGGACTCCCACTTCCCATTGTTCCAGCAGCTTGGAAAGGCTGACTTCTGTGAGAGCTGTTAATACATAAAATTGTCAAGTCTGGTAAGAAAAGAATCTGATTCAGAAGATTGTTTTGCTGTTTTGCACCCTCGGTTATTTTACAGAGATGATAATGATAGGTAGGTGGGTAGGTAGAAGGCAGATATTCACCGCCACCATTTCCCCCACCACGAATTGAACACTAACTATAATGCCAGACACTGTTTTACAGCCCTTACACTCAATTCACGTTTCATCCTAATGGCAAGTCTACCAGGTAGGTTTCACTTCCATGATACAAATGCAAATGAGGCTTAGAAAATTAAAGAAGCTGCCGAAAGCCACAGAGTGAAGACAGTGCCTGGATTTACACCAGGTACGTCTGACTTCAAAGCCCGGGCTCCCAACTTCACAATCCTAATGTCACATCTGCAAGAGAGCTCAGTGTGGACAGATGACTCGAGTTGGATAACTAGATGGTTCTGGAACCCAAAGTTTTCACTGAGAGAATACTTCTTTACTGAGAAGACAGAAAAATACTTCTGAGGTTTCCTCCCAGAATTCATTGTTGCTAGGCCAAAATTACCCCTCAGAAAGGGAATCGAAGACTCTCCCTGGGCCAAGTTCAGGACACCCCACTTAGGAAGTACACGCAAAGCTTTGATTGGGTGCTCTCTATCCAGAACAGTGTTCCTCAACCTTTTTTCAAAGAATTATCACGGCCATTGCACGGTGGCTCACGCCTGTAATCCTAGCACTCTGGGAGTCAAAAGCAAGAGGATCATTTGAGGTCAGGAGTTCAAGACCAGCCTGAGCAAGGAAGGGCAAGATCCCGTCTCTACTAAAAATAGAAAAAATTAGCTGGACATAGTGGTGCGCGCTTGTAGTCCCAGCTCTTCGGCAAGCTGAGGCAGGAGGGTCGCTTGAGCCCAGGAGTTTGAGGTTGCTGTGAGCTATGATGACACCACTGCATTCTAGCTGGGTGACAGAGCAAGACTCTGTCTCAAAAAAAAAATTATTACTCCCCTAGGCAGACTCATTAAATTACATTTGAAATACAAATTAAAGTTAATGTATCCTACAGGTGAAATTAAATACAAAGAAAAGAAGAAGGTGTTAGGTAGGTGTGAACTTTTGATGGCCACAGACTATTGTAATAATATCGAAGATTTCCTCACCCCTCAAGGATCAATTTTCACTCCCTTGGGACAATCTTGACCCCACTGGGAATGCAGAGTGCTATGGTCTCAATGTGTCCCCCCAAATTCCCACGGAAACTTAATCTCCAATGCAACTATATTGAGAGGTGGGGCCTTTCGGAGGTGATGAGGCATTAAGGATGCCTCATGAGTGGGATTAGCCCTTATAAAGAGGTTTCATATAGGGTTCAGCCCTTTTTTTTTTTTTTTGCCTTCACCTTCTTCCATGTGAGCACAAAGCAAGAAGGACCTCGCCAGACAGTGAATCTACTGGTGCCTTGATCTTGACTTCCCCGACTCCAGAACTGTGAGAAATAAATCTCCTTTCTTTATAAATTACCTAGTCTATTGTATTTTGTCATAGAAGCACAAAACAAACACATGGTCTAGAAGGTGCTAAATGGAACAAAGATGGTTTAAAAGCAACTTTGTCCTATGACTCGAAAGAGGAAAATAAGATGGACATTGACATTGTCTTGGCTGGGATGAGGTTTAACACCTTATCAGAAGGAAAACAACCAGGCTAAAATTAAGGGAATTATGCTTTCATCCAAATAGCCACAGCTGTCATTCCCTTTGGAACTTTTCTGGGGCCAAAAGGAAATTACTTTCCCAGAGTCATGCCACTGGTGAGTGCTTTGGTTTGGAAGTGAATTTAACTTTCCTTCTGTGTATTTTGCAGTTAAATTTTAACCCTTAAGCCAACATTTCTTTTCTTTCCTTTTGTTTGGAGACAGGGTCTTGCTATGTTGCCTGGACTAGAGTGCAGTGTTGTCATCATAGCTCACTGCAGCCTTGAACTGCTGGGCTCAGGCGATCCTCCCAACTTGGCCTCAAAAAGTGCCGGGATTACATGTGTGAGCCGCCTTATGCCTGGCCTTAAGCCAGTGTTTCTTTACTCTCGCTGTGTGTTAAAATCACAGGGGGAACCTGTAAACAATATCCCTATCTAGCCTACCCCCAACCCACACCAATTAAACTCCACCCTGTGGGAGTGGGCATCCCCTGGTGATCCTGAAGTGCAGCCCAGGCTGATACCACTCCAGCCCTTGGGACACTAAGTGTGGCTCCTGACCAGCACATTAAAGTTTGAGAATCATGGCACTAGATCATACACTTGTAAACTTAAGCTATTTTAGGATTTAAAATTCTAGATAGATTGAAACAAAATCTTGGTCTCAACGTATTGCCTATGAACAACTCGCACATGGACTGTTGTCTTCACAGTGCTTGGGGAGGAAGCCCTGATGCAGCTGAGCTTAAATAAGAGCAGCAGTAGTGAGACACGCAGGCCTTGGGGGAGGAGGAGGCTTCACGTGGAGGCCGGGACAGGGAAGGGGGCAGGGGATGAAGGTGCTTCGAACACCTTGGCAGAATCCCTATTCCATCAACAACTCAGAACACATGGCTTGAGCTTCTGTTTTTCCTGCAACTTGCAGAACAGGCCCCTGTGGGTGGTGTGGCTCAGAGGCAAGGGACACAGGGTCAGGACCCCAGTGCCTCCCTCTGTATCATGGCTCCGGGGCTGGGCAGTGACTCAGAGGGTTTGGGAAACCGATTCCGTCTTTCGGTTCTAAATCAAATAAGAAGATTCCCTTCATCTTGGGCCATGCCAGCATCACAATACCAGGTCAAGTGGTGTACCAAGGTGAGAAAACCCCAACTTTCTAAACCACCTGCCGACACTGTTAAAAACATCCCTTTTCTTCCTGTCCTAATGTCTAACTCTATCTTAGAGAGTCTGTGTGTGAAGCCACTGAAAATTTGAAATAAAAAACATCCCCATTACCTAAAATGAGAATAACCACATACGGAAAATGTTAGTGCACTTTTCATACTCCTGGATTAAAGCCGACTGATTCAGGCTGAGATGGGTTTGTATTTCTTCTGCTCTTCAGCTCAGATAGCATGTGGACGTGCATTTTGTAGTTCCTCTTTTTGTACCTTCAGTGAAAATATATGATGATGAAATTTTCTTCTTTTGATGTTTCTGTGTTTTATTTTTATTTTTAAAAGCAGTTTATTGAGTAAGGTGATAAGGGAGCCCATGGCAAGCTATGACTGACACTCTGAGTGTGGAGCAAGGTGACTGTCTCTCAAAAGTGCCTATGGCTGAAGCCAGTGACACAGAACGTGCCTGTGCTGAGTACGTTGCTGCCCTGGGGGGCGGAACAGAACTGCTGGGTCGGATCACTTGAGCCAGGAGTTTGAGGTTGCAGTAAGTTATGATGATGCCACTGCACTCCAGCCTGGGCAACAAACCGAGGCCCTGTCTCAAAAAAAAAAAAAAAAAAAAATCCAAAACAAAACAAACAAAAATCCTACTAGGTCAAAGAGCGAACCCCAGGACCCAGTAACACAGGCGGGTCCTGGTGAAACTCCAGGCATCTAGTACCCAGTGAAAAGTCGAGGTACACAGAAGATACTAGAAATGATGCTTAAGGGTAGTTTTATTTTGGTTGGTGCCACAGAAATAGTCCTCCAGAGCCGCCTTTCTAAGGTATGGTGAGAAGAACAGGGGTTACTCATCAGGTGTCTGCCTCTTCCCCCACCGCCAATCAGCTGAGCGACTCCCCTCCAACACACCGGGGCGCTGAGGCAGCGAGAGGCACCGTGGGGCCAGAGAAGAGAGAATTAAGGTCATACCCAACGCCCTGACCACAAGCATGCAGGACCGCCTCTCCCACCGCGGGTGTGAAACAGGAAGTGTTAACCTTACTGAGGTGCCCTTGAGGCCACAGCAGGAGAGAAAAAGGCCCGGGTTCCTCCAGGTGGAGGTGACCAGCTGCTGTGGCTCGTGGGCGTGTGGGATCAGGGATGGACGTCGCACTGGAGCAGCATCTGGGAGGCCGCTATGGACACCTGCTGCGTAACCTTCGTGGTGGTGCTGGCCGTGTGTTTCTAGTTTTTGGTACGTTCTTACCTCTAGATATGATTTCACACACACACCTGCTTACATATGCACCTGCTGATGGTGGGCAGGCTGGTAGGGGAACACAAAATCTAAAGTCCTATTTACTTTGCAAATAACTTTTTTCACCAGGGTACGAGGTCAAAAACATTAAATCAGACCAAAGTTTTAGGAAGCATTTGAGTTGAGCATACTTATTCAAATTCCCTCTCCACTCATAAAGTTTAAGGGGAAAGCCCGTGTTCTCATCGCCCAAGTGAGGGGTGCACGTGTGAGCACCTCAGCGCCGTCCACACAGCCCTGCCCATGCCGCCCTGGCCCCCCTCTCCTGACGAACTCCAGCTCAGCAACATCAGATATGCTGACTGAGGAGTGGCTGCCTGTGACCACACTGGGTGCGGGAAACACCTAACAATGAATGCCCTTGGGAATGTGCAAGATGGACATCTTTTATGCGGAGTCTGGAGGGAAATCTCAATTGTGCTTTACAAACTCAAGCGGAGCTCATATAATGAATGCCCCTGGCAAGTGGCCTGACTTACTAGTGACGGCCACCCAGGTCCTTTCCTGCTTTTCTCAAAGGCCCAAGGAGAAGTCTGTCAACCCCAGCACCTTCCACCGTTCGACGGGCTGCCAGTAAATTTCCCGCCACCAGATGCCCGGGCTCTGAGCCGTCATCACTAGGCTTGCCGGGCATGTGTTCTGTGGACTGTTTGCTCAGCACACGTACCCACTGCCACCACCAGAGAACTCGAGCCAAGCTTTGGACAAATAATGAAGTGACGGTGGAGGACCTCGCTCTGCAAGTCTGGCTTCAGTGCTCTTTGTTCATTCCAATTACTATCGCTGTCTGAGGAATTGGCAAATAGCAGGCTATCTCGCTTGGTGAGGTTTTTTTTTTTTTTGTTTCCACTTTAATGAGAAGAGCCCACATTTGAGTCTGATGACAGAGGGAAAAAAAGGGATCAAAGGAACCTCACCAAGGGGCTGAATGTGATCTCTCAAGCAATGCTAAAATCTACCCCAGGAAATTCCAGTCTAAATGAGAAACTGGAACTGAGAGCGCAACCTGTCTTAGAATCGGCTGGTTGGAAACCATTTGTCATGTAGACAAGCGGTGAGAAAAATTAAACAAGAAACCTGCCAAAAAGCAGGAAAGAATGAAACCTGGTTTTCATGGTGCTTTACCTGTTCTAGTAGGCATCGCTTGCCTCACTCTCTAGAGATGGGTCTGCTCCCTACACGTGAGAAAAAGAGGAATTCACATGATTAATTACATTCAAAAGCCCTAGGAAACTTATGAAATAATAAATGATAATATTCATAAGTTGGAACTGAAAAATGAGAAGCAATTAGTAAAACCTACAGTTTCCCTACAGGATTCTTTATAAAAGGGAGCCCCTGGAGTCAATCCCACACTGACCTAAAAAGACCATTTAATGACAACAACAGAAAAACAGAATGTGAAGAAAACAGAGTTTACAAAAGGAAAGTTTAAGAACACAGCTCCTCTGCACTTCAAATATGACAGCGTTTGTTTTACAGCACTCAACATTTGTTACAGAAACAGTTTTTCCTCTGCTAATATTCACTTATTTCCTACACTGGAGCCCTGTACTCTTGAATCCATAATTTGGATGAAGGAAGGGATGCAACAGGGAGCTCATTCATTGCTGTGCTTGCATTCTACCTTTTTGGGGTCAAAATTTCTTGGAAATTTTATTTTAGCTTTATTTGGTATTAGAATATTCTTTCCCAAGCAAAATTGCTAAGAAATGGTGAAATCTACACTTTGACAATGACCATGACAGTTACCATGTATTAGCTCCAGCTCACCCAGGAGGCATTTATAATTACTAAAATGAGCCCAAGAAGGAGGCGATATTCATAGTAAAGATGAGGAAGGTGAGTCTTGGAGAGGCTGATTTTCCTAGGAAGGCCAGGATTTGAACCCAGGTCTGGCTGGTCCCCCACCTGTGTTCTTAACCATTCATCCACACTGGCTCCTTCCTTTAAAAATAGAATGCTCATGAGGTTGGCAGCAGGATAAAAGGCAGGAAAAGAGAAATTTAAAAAAAAAACCCCAACACATATTTAAATCAGTAAGTTTACATGAAGGAGAATCACCTTCCGCAGCAATGAAGGAGAATCACCTTCCGCAGCAAAAAAGAAAGAAGAGTTTGTTAACTAATACCCATTTACTAACTCTCGCAAAAATTTACTGCACTACTTCACACCCAGTAGGAATGGCTGTTATCGAAAACCATAAAATACTTGAGCTCAGGATTTAAGACCAGCCTAAGCAAGAGTGAGACACGTCTCTACTAAAAATAGAAAACTTAGCAAAGCGTGGTGCGCACCTGCGGTCCCAGCTACCTGGGAGGCTGAGGCAGGAGGATTGCTTTGGCCCAGGAGTTTGAGGTTGCAGTGAGCCCACTGCACTCTAGCTGGGGCAACAGAGCAGGGCTGTCTCAAACAAACAAACAAACAAACAAAAATCAAACCCAGAAAATAACTAAATAACTAGTATTAGTGAGGATGTGGAGAAATTAGAAATCTTGTACACTGCTGGTGGGAATATAAAACGGTACAGCTGCTACTTGTAGCTTTACTGGGATGCTATGCCCCAAGTACGCACTCTATATATTGAATCACTACGGGTCAAGATATTTCTGAGGCAGGGTCCTCCATTACTTATGGGGACATCTGTCCATCCATCCATTTACACACAGTCCTGCCTGCTGCCTGCCACCGGCCCCCCACCCCTGTTCTAGGTGCAGAGCGGGCTACATACAGTCCTCGCCTGTGGCGTTTGCTTTCTAATGGTGAAAGACAGAAAACGATAAATCAGCAAATAAATATACACCATGTCACATAACCAAGAAGTGAAGAAAATACATAATAAGCACCTGTGCTATATTTCAACTAAAAGATACCATAAAGAACCTGAATTTGGTTATTCTGAAGAGAATTCCTGTGCAAAGCTAGCACCCAAGCTCTGAAAACAATCCCCGACTTAATTTGTCCTGTGACCAACTTAAAGAAAGCCTGTAACAAGATCTAATAAATTCCAAATCTACCTGAAACAGATTTGCTATAATCTTTATTTATACTTCAACCCCTTTGAAGTGAGTTTTCAAAATAACACGTGCTCACACACGGCGCCAGCAAAGCTCTGCCCTCCGTGGGGCTCATGCGTTTTCCTTTTCCTAAGGATGTGGGCGCAGGAGGGGTGGGTCTGAGGAAG
>RJWJ010036027.1:0-16324 GCA_004363605.1 Indri indri
CTGGAGGGGAACCCAGATCCACAGCAGACTTTGATAAGCAAGAAGTAAACTGTTATTGCTTAAGCCTCGGAGACGTTGGGCTCGTGTATTACAACTTAGCCTACCTGGGCCAGTACCACAATTATATTTCTACAGCTTAGTATGCTATCTGGCATGTAATAAGTGATTGAATATGTTTTGACTAAATTAATAAATTTAAAGGCTCTAATCAGCAATTAAATGAATTATTTTAATTAAAGAAATTATTTCAGCTTGATCCTGTGCACAATAAAACATCTTGGCAATTTTAACTCATTAATATGGAGGGATCACAATCCTTTGAGTACCAAACCATCATCTTAGATATCAAGGTTCAAGTTGCACATGCTTTGCACTCCAGAGGGACCCCACTAACGTTTTGTTGAATTTCAATTGAATAAATTTTTCTGTGAAGTGGTCTTTGAAAACCTTTATCTCTGCCATAGAGCCACTTACTTAAATCTCCCTACTTAAAGGCACCAGCGCCTTATAGAAAGTCCCTGCAAAACTCCATCTGTGTGTGGTCCCTGCCTCCATGACAACCAATACCCAGATGCAGAAATTCTTCATCATATGCTAGAAACCGGAAGGACCTTCAAGTCAAAAGCATTCCGAGAACAAGTTGAACAAATTGAATTTGCAGTTTCTCTGCCCAGGGAGGACAGAAGGGGGATGGGCACTTATGTGTTGTATTATTTTTTTTTTTAATTTCTCATTCCAGCAGGAATTAATAGATTTACCAAGACAAAAGAAAAACAATATGAACGCGGTTTAATCTGGTTGTAGAAGTGTGAGCAAAATGTACAATACAAGCGGTAATGGTGGAGCAGGCAGGGGAACTGACCTCTCCACGGGTAAGTGCCAAGGCCAGCTTCTGGCATATGGGGAAGAAGTGAGAAAAGAGCCCCTGGTATATGAAAAAGAAGTCACAGGGGCAAAAAAAAGCTGTTCTCCAGAGCTACTAATTATACCAAGCAAATCAATTCTTTAAGAAGGTTCGTTAATTCCTGTAGCTTTCGGCTAGGGGACCCCCGGGCTCCTGTAACAGGTACTGGGGGATAATCTGGCACTGGTTTGACTGAGGTGTGAGAGCTAAGCATATCTAAAGCGAGTGGGAGAGAATTAAGTGAAAGGTCAGTTTCGATCTGCCAGCTCTGCAGAAGCTTTGGGGTCTGGAGACGATAGAGTGCAGAGAATGAGCCAGGTACTGGGCAGACATCTTATCACCATTTGCTAGTTGTATGACCTTGGCCAAATACTTAAACCTCTCTCTGCTTCCATTTCCTCCACCTGAAAATGAGGATATATTAGTGCCCACCTCGACAGGTTGTTGTGAGAACTGAAGGACTTGCTTTATTCCTGGACAGCATGCTATCCAGTGCCTAGCACACAGCAATTCCTCAGGAAATGTCAGCCTTTTTATTACAGGCCTGGTGCACAAACTAGTCTTACCAGCCATGTGACCTTGAGCACATTATCTTCTCTGTGCCTTTGTTTTCTCATCTGTAAAATGGAATAATCATCATTCTTACGTCACAGGGTTGTTAGAAGCAGTCAAGATACAACACATAGGATGGCGCCTGGCTCAGTTATCCCAAGACAATGTTAAGCAATGCTACCTTAGTATTATTTCTTCTGCAAGAAGCTGAATAGGGCGACAGGCATCCTGGCTCAGGCACCAGGAAGTGCAGTGGGGCTGAGCGTTTAAGGTACACGCAGGAATGTTCGGACAAATGAAGGAAAAGGTCCTCGTGCTTGGATGGAAATGCGCTGGCTCTCCGAGGCGACGATTAAAATGGCATGTGGTCGCCTCTTCAAAGGCTGTGAGCTCACGTAAGAAAAGCCGAGGCAGACTCCCGAGGGCGGAGATCTGCTCACACTTCTTTGCAGCCGCAGTTGCCAGCGCAGCGCGAGCCGCTGCAAACATCCGCGGGGCGCACAGGCCGGGGCCCGCGTCCCGAGTGTCCAGCAGGGGCCGCTCTGGGCCGGGCTCGGGACCCGCGCGCGGCAGAGGCGAGGCCGGGCGGTGGCCTGTCGGCGCCGCGGGGCCGGTGGGAGTGGTTTGGCGGCGGAGGCGGCCCGGGCGCGGGCCGCGGGGATGGAACAGAGGCGCGCCGGGCACCGCGGGGCACGCAGCTGACCCGGCAGCGCCGCGCCTGCCTGTCCTCGCCGCCGCCCGCCCTCCCGGCCCCACCGCAGCCTGCCGGGCAGGGGACGAGCCGCCCGCGCCCCGCGCGCCCCGCAAACTCCCCGCCGCCCGCCCCGGCCGGCGCCAGCACCGGGGACCATGGTCTGCAGGACTCTCCTCGCTCTCTGCATCTTCGCGGCAGGTACTTGGCGCCCGCCTCCCGGAGGGGCTGGGCGCGGAGCGGGCCGGGCGGCCAGCGCCGGGGCAGGGGCTGGGGCTGGGACAGGGAAGGAAGTCGCCGCGCGCCGGTGGCCCGAGGGGTGCGAGCGGCCGGGCTGAGCCAGGTGTGCGCGCGCTTAGATTTGGGGTGGTCTGCGCTTTGGGCGGTCCCGAGCGGTACGTCCTTCCTGCCGCAGCCCGCTCCCGCACAAACTCCGGCTTCGTGGAACAGGTGGCTGGCTGCGCGGGGCGTTCGAGCCCGGAGTGGGCGACACCGATTCCTCCTCCAGGCTTCTTGTCCTTCCCCGAGGTCTCGGGCCGCACCCTGCCAGAGTCTGGGACCAGACTTCTTGTCACGGGTCGACCCCGGGAGGGGTGAAGAAGCCAAGGAAAGTGGGCGGGGGGCCGGGTCGCATCTGGGAAGGCTTCCGCGGTGGCTGCGCGCCTGGCGGGGCTGGTTTGCGTTCCCGAGAGTTGGCGGTCTCTGGTCTCCCGCGTCCCTTCCTGGTTATGCTTGGGATAATGCGACGCTAACGGTACTACGGGGGCGACCCCGGCCTCGGTCAAGATCGCGATCACCACTGGGGATTTGCAGGGGTACCCTGTGGCCCAGAGCCTCCCAAAGAAACTAGTAACTTGGCACAACTAGTATCCTTTCCTCCCCTCCCCCAGACGGCTTTCCCGCGCGCGACTCCAGGCTCTTGGGACCACAGACAGCGGAGAATCTGGCAGGGGCCTGGGGAGACGGGAGCCAGCCCGCTGGGCTCGGCTTGGTGGGGGCCGGGGGAAGATTCGGACTGAATCTTGAGTCTGGATTTCGGGTACCCATTCTTTCCAGAAAACTGTCGCCTGACAAGGGACAACTGACTGTGCATAAGGCACTGGTGGAAAAAATAGCCCGAGTGCGCGGCCACTGGCATGTTTAGTTAAGAATGACCCAAAGTCACGTAGCGCAGGCCAGTTCGTGTTTTATCCAGGTATTTCCCCCCTGGAGCGCCTTGGGTTCCTGGAATTGCGGACGCGAGTCCTTTCAACCCCTTGGGAAGAAGCTGGCGGTTTCCTGGCAGCTCACAAAGGATAGCGCAGTTTTAAGGAAAAGTTTCCCAACTTAAGGCCATAGCGTGGTATTGTCTCTCCTTGCTGAACGTCTCAGAAAACTCTCATGTCACCCCTGGTGTGTTTGCACGGTTTGGAGACGCGTAGGCAGATGGTTCCGGAACACTCTTAGGCAGCTTTAGCTGCGGAGCCTCGGGCCAGGCTGAGGAAGCCCGGGTAGGGCAGGTGTGACAGCCCGAGCCAGGGACTGCGATGGTGGTAATTCATTCCCTTAGTACTCAGAGCAAGAGATGCTTGCGGAATGACATGGAAGGTCCCTCTCCTTTCTCCTCACTGAAAATCTTTCCATGAGGCTCAAAACACCTTGAGTGAGCCAGGAGAGCCGTGGGTTTGTTTGCTCGTTTGCTTTAGTGGCTTGTCTTATTTATTTATTTAATTTTTTGAACAGCTCTGGCAGTTGGCAAAACCCCAGGATTCACCCTAATAAGCAGTGAATTGTAGCGTACCTCCTCTCCCAGCCCCACTCAACCCCCCTAGCCAAGGAGCTTAAAGGTTTTTGTTTTTGTTTCTGTTGTTTTGGTCCAGTCTTACTGTGTAGCCCGCTGTGGTATTGGGGAGGAGAAATACTGCCCTTGACGCTGCCAGAGTGGGGGGGCTGCTGAGTCCGGGACCCGCAGCGCAGCCCCGTCCCCGCCCCCACACGCTCTGCCGATCAGAGTCAAGGTGGTCTCAGCCCCGCAGTTCCGGGGCTCCGGAGCCCCCAGGCGACAGACTACCGCCTTTTCCCCTAGTCGTTTCTATGTGCACATTGCAAACAGTGAAGCCAACCGAAGCTCCATCCTTCCCTCTGAGGTTTGTGCCTCTGAAGGAATCTCTTTTGGGTCAGTGTAGACTTATTTGCAATAAATTGTCAGAAAAATAATATTTTTAAAAAATCGGCATAAATACTCATGAGGTTCTTTGCACGCCAAAGTGAGGTGCTTTCGGAATCTAAACCATCATTCTCAAAGAGCAAATAGCTGTGCTGGTAAAGAAGAAAGCCATGAGGCTTCCTGAAATCAAAGTGGCCCAGCATGTGTTTGCAGCTCATCCTGGAGCTCCCCTGGCAAAGCCTGCTCTACCAGACATTGTTTCTCTTTCTGTTTTCTTCTCCTTTTCCCCTCTAGCTTTAGAGGCTTCAAAAAACTTTCTGTAAAACCCTTAAGGTGATAGTTTCTTGAACCAGAACAGGGTTGGGCAAGGGCCTATTGTTTTGGCTTAACAAATCCTTTGGGTGTATACACAGCATTCCTTCCAGCACTTGCAAACATGCACGCATTGTCAGAAGTCCAGCCAGGGTAGATCTCTACGTTTATTCCCTTGTGTTTTAAAAAGGAGGAAGAGAGAAACCTTAGACGGCCTTCGGTTCCCTCAAGGTTGATTGTAGCAGAAAACCAGCATGGCTATTTCACAAACCAATTCTCAAACGCCTCTTTTGCCAGTACAAGGCATGTAGAAGTACTGCCTCCGGATTCAAATACAAGCCAGAACCTCCAGAGTTTGGCCCCAGAGCCAAGAAGAAAGAGAGGATGGTGGGCCACTGGGTAGTTTCCACCTTTATTCCTCGCCTGATCCCCTCTGCCTTCTCTTCCTTTTTCCCACCACCATCCTTGTTGCCCTCTGGCGTTCTGTGGCCCAATTTATTTAAAAAGTCCCTCGCTGAGATCTCTGAGATATATGGCAACTTTCAAAAGGCCTTTTCCACACACTTGAGCAGGACAAAAGGGAAACACATAGCTAAGAGAGGCACAAACCCTGTGATCCTGTTTCTCCTGCCCTGGATGTGCCCTGTCTGTCCCTGGCCTCCCCTCAGGAAGAGCACCCTCCACCCCGTTACCCAGGCTCTCTGTGCGGATTTATGGTCCCTGGCTGATCAACACCAGGAGAGCTAGATTACCAGTCTGCCACCCAGCTAGGGGTCCTGTGTGCATTCGGGGTCTGGCAGATACCTCTTCTCCAGGTAATTAACATAAAAAATGTCCTTGTCACTGAAGGAAGACCCCACCCTACACATTTACAGTTCTGTCTCTACTACAGGTCCTGATATATGTCAGCACAGTAGCCTCATCACAGATATATTAAAATAAACCAGAAATGCACACGCATTTACAGGAACAGGAAGATTGCCTATGGTTTGTTGGCTGTGGGTGGTGGTGTTGAAGAGTTGCTTGCATTCCTTAAGCCTGATTAACTCTGGTTTCCTGAAATCTGTGGTCATAGTCCAAGATGTGACATCTCCTTCACATGAAAACTGATCTGAGAAGGTAGATGGACACTCTTCGTTATGACCCGATGCGTTTTCAGAGGCAGTATTTCGAGGTGGTAGGTACGTAGATTCTGCAGCTAGATTGCCTAGGTACAAATCTAAGCTTTACTGCTTACTAATTGTGCGATTTACGGCAAGTACCTTAACCACTCTGAGTTTTCTTATCTACAAAATTGGGAGACTCAAACCTCATGAGGTTATTGAAAGTGTTAAATGACTCAATATACCTGTAGGTATACAGTGCCAGAGACGGTAGATGTTCAGTATGTGTTAGCTGTTGTTGTTGCTATTATTCTTATTAACAAAGTTTACTATATTCTGCACTGATTAGGTCATCCTCTCCAAAAGCAGAGTTTATATGTTTGCACTGGACTATGTAAATCAAAGATCTCAACTAATATTTCAGTATAGTGCCAGCTGTTGCGGCAGACCCAATGTGCAAATTAGGAAAATATTCAGCCAAGCCTACTAAATGTCTCGTTCGAAAAGGTTAATAATGTGTCAACTCAGATTTAGCACAACAGTCCAAAAAATGCTCAGTAACAAGTAGAAGTAAAGTCTCACCAAAGACTTTATTTCTTTCACAGAGACTTTTTGCACACTGGTGTGTTTCAAAAACCCAACTCAGCTCAATCTTAAAAGTCAGGTCCCCAGAGCCACAAATCTCAGATAATTCAGATCAACAACTTAGGAAAAGACAGGTTTATCTGAATGCTCCAGAATGACACTCTTCAGAACCCAGAATCACCAGTAATTGCCAGATCTCTAATTTAAATTCAGCATTTGGCTCTAGTCTAGTTGTGCTTGTGTTTTTATGAGGGAAGTATTGGCCAAGTATGTATACTATTTAAGCACACTTTCTTAAGCAATACTTTCCCCTCAGGGGGTATAGCACCCCACTGGAAACAGCGGAGAGCAACATTTTAAAAGGGATTGGCTGTCTTAATACCTAAATGAAGGGATCCTGCAGTAGTAGTAACCACAGTTTGCTTCCTTTTGGAAGTATCTGATACTAAAATGGGGCATGTTGGTTTAGAAATCAGATTTATTTGCCTTGCTCAAAAGATATCGAATGAAGCAGTTGCTTGGAAAAATTAATCTTTCATGTAGAAGATGGTGGCAGTTCTAAAAAGAGGTAGGCAGATAGTGTCTGCTTTATTCGATGATTGCTTTTTACTTGGAAATGCAGGACTAATAGATTACCATCTAGTTAATGTGCAAGCAGGCTGACTATAAAGGAAGACTGATTTGTGTATGTAGTACATGATGTTTCTTTTTTCAGTTACAGCTTGAATTATTTAAATGATGAGGATTGATGTAACATAACATTTTCTGACGTGTGGATCTTTAAATGTTCGTCATAACTGTTTATACCAGCCTAGTCCATTGCTTTCCCCTGTTTTACCATTGTTTATAAACCTTAAGACCTTTACCATTTTATAAACAATATTCTAAAGATAATTAAAACAAAATAGACAATTATAGAATTTTTTCCACATGAGCTCTTTTTCATTGGAGCAGGATGATATGTCAATTGAAGTACATTGTCTTAATTTTCCTTTGGCTGGTGTTGTCAGATTTAGCAAATAAAAACACGGGTTGCCCAGTCAAACTTGGATTTCAAATAAATAGTGAATTCTAAGTATGTCCCATGCAATATTTGGGATATACTTAGACCAAATCTTTCTTTGTTGTTCATCTTAAATTCAAATTCAGCTGGTTGTCCTGTATGTTATCTGGCAACATTGCCTTTGACCTTTCATTTATGGTTCATCTATGCAATGGTTTTGATATAGGATTAGCTTTAATTTGAATTCTACCTCCTGGGGCTTTTAGGTGCCCTGCACCATTTCATTAAAAATAATCTGTTCATGGGAAGACATGGACATTTAAGAAGAGCTTTCTTGGTGTTAGCACCTACATGGGTTAGGAGTCAGAGGCAGCCTCGCTCCAATGAAATATTTTGAATGTGATTATATAACCATTAACTATGTGTTTCAAAACAATTGGTGGGATTTCTGTAGCCTCCCTGAACTACATTAACTAACCCCTTTTGACCCTTACTTTTTAAAAAACAGTATATTTTTAATGGTAGCAATGTTCTTGTATAGGAGCTGGGACTAGAAGCCTTCTAGAATCTAGCTGGCAGCTGATCAGAAAATAAAGTTATGATTAAAACTGAAAGCTTTGGATTTCAGTACTGTTTTGTGTGCCAGGATCTTAAGACATCTCACAAATATTAATTATATAAGTTTTACGTAATTCCTGCTGTATGTCTGTTGGTATCACTTGAAAGCTATGGCTACCTAGGCCCTGAAGCAACATATTAGACAGAATTTTAGGGCAGATGTAAAAAAAAAAAAATTAATCAATCAGACTCTGGTAGAAATTTGCACCTTTTATACCTAAGGCAAAAATCTGTGAATAACTCACTATTAAGTGGAAAAAAATTGTGGGAAATTACCAGGTGTGATATTTAGAAAACAGGTCTATTTAATACAAAATAAGATGAATGGTGGAATACACCTTTGATGATAATATCTTCCACTTATTATATATTCCAAATTCTGACACCTGATTTTCTTTTCTATGAACAAGGAAATGAGGACATGGAAACTTGAGTGCAGGTGTTAAACATGAAAGGAATTAAATGAGAGAGGGTTTTGTTTATTTGATTTTTTGGACATGGTTATAAACTCAGAGCTACTATTCAGATTTCCCATGGGTTAGAAGGCATTATATTTCTGAAATGGAATTAATAAAATATATGTTACATTTTACATCGTGAGATTCTTTTTTTATTATTATTTTTTATTTCAGCATATTACAGGGGTACAAATGTTTAGGTTATGGATATTGCCTTTGCCCCACCCGAGTCAGAGCTTCAAGCGTGTTCATCCCCCAGATGGTGTGCACCACACCCATTAGGTGTGAATATACCCATCCCCTCCTCTCCTCTCCCATCTGCCTGACACCCGATGAATGTTACTACTATATGTGCCCGTAAGTGTTGATCAGTTAATACCAATTTGATGGTGAGTACATGTGGTGCTTGTTTTTCCATTCTTGGGATACTTCGCTTAGCAGAATGGGTTCCAGCTCTATCCAGAATAATGCAAGAGGTGCTACATCACCATTGTTTTTTGTGGCTGACTAGAACTCCATGGTATACATATACCACATTTTATTAATCCACTCATGTATTGTTGGACACTTGGGTTGTTTCACATCTTTGCAATTGTGAATTGTGCTGCTATAAACATTCGAGTGCAGATGTCTTTTTTATTGAATGTCTTTTGTTCCTTTGAGTAGATGCCCAGTAATGGGATTGCTGGATCAAATGGTAGTTCTACTTGTAGCTCTTTGAGGTATCTCCATATTATCAGTTTGCAGTCCCACCAGCAGCGTATGAGTGTTCCTGTCTCTCCGCATCTACCACATTTGTTTGTTTTGGGACTTTTTGATAAAGGCCATTCTCACAGGAGATAAGTGATATTTCATTGTTGTTTTGATTTGCATTTCCCTGATGATTAGAGATGTTGAGCATTTTTTCATTACATCGTGAGATTCTTACTAGCTTTTTGTAGTCCACAAGGATAACCTCATTACTGACAGGGTTCAATCACCAAGAATTACATCCATGATGGATAGTTACTGGTACTGTCTGCCCTTTTTGAAGTAGTTTCAGTTTTATTGGAAAAGCTTTTGTGATCTTAGTTCATCCGGGTTGCTGTAACAAAACACCATAAACTGGGTGATTTATAAACAGCAAACATTTATTTCTAACAGTTCTAAAGACTGGGAAGTCCAAGGTCAAGGTTCCTGCAGGTTTTGTGTCTGGAGAAGGTTTGTTTTTTGGTTCATAGACAGATCCTGCTAGCTGCGTCCACAAATGGTGGAAGGGGCAAAGCAGGTCTCCAAGGCACTAATCCCACACGACGGCTCCACCCTCATGTCTAATCACCTCCTAAAGGCCCCACCTCCTAATACGATCATCACCTTGGGGGTTAGGATTTCAACATAGGAATTTTGGGGGAATGCAGACATTCAGATCATAGCATGATCCCACAGATAGATGGCATACAGTTACCATTATACTAGTATCATTATACTGGTGTTGAACATTTATTTGATTATTAAACACCCCAGACTATATGGCTCTTGCTTTCTGCTGTAATTTGGATTCTTCAGGAAGAACAGTAACAATTATTGCAAGGATTAAAGGATGCTTTCTTCACTTGCTATGTAAGTTACAATGCAGACAGTCTGGTGGGCTGAACACCTCTTTCTTGGCCTGGGAAAAGGGACAAGTTGTCGGTAGGTCATGCACTCTGCTGGTCGTGGGAATTCTTGTTGTTAATGAACTCTGCTGTATGACAGGCAACATAAGACATGTATTATTGTCACATTCAACTAACGGGGAACCCTGGATGTTTTATCTTAAAAATTACAATGTTGATTGAGATGACATTCAAGAGGAGAGCCCTGAAATTCTCCTTTTTGGAGAGCTGTTCAGAAAGGTCTACGCAGGAGAAAGAATTACCAGTTTTTAAGGGTGGGGGGTAAATAATGATCATTCATCATTTACATTCTAGGAAATGTTGGTGGGGAAGGAAACATGATATCGAATTACATGCAGAAGCTAGGGAAGGGACAGTGGCTGATTTAGAAATTTCTGCATAGGCTACATACGAGAGGCTGGGGGCGCAGTGTTGCATGAGACTGAGAACACATCAGATGGCCAAATAAGGGGAGGATGACAATTAAAATTATTTGGGAGTACTAAGGCCCAAACCACTGTTTGATGCTGCTACTGAGAATGAAAAATTCATCAGGGTTCATTTTTAGGGGAATAAGGGATACCTCATCAAATTTATATGAATATAAAACCTATTTTGGTACATGTTTTTACTTCTGAGAAAGGCTGCAAGTTGAGCCTTTCGGGTGAAACCAAGTGGTAGCCCTCATAGCAGTAGTTAAGAAACCCTTGGCCTTGTGAAAAATGATGAATAAGAAAATGCCCTGCCCTGTCAAGATGCATTCAGCTGCATGGTTTGGATCCTTGAAGGAGGGCGGAGTGCCCTGGGGTTGCTCTCTTGCAGGCATCCTTTCTAGATTGCACTTTTAAAGTCATCCTATTATGAGCAGACTCTTTTTTAAATGTTTATATGAAGAGATCACAGCCCTGATATTTCTCAGGCAAGGATGCGATTCGTGTTATTTTATATGAGAAGCAGCGTGGTGTGGTAGCAGGCTGGCATGGAGTGCCGACTCTGTGATCTCAGTTCCTCCCTTAGAGGGCTATGATAGCATACACAGAGTGCCATGCGAGTAAACACTCAACCCGTGTCTACTGAGCATGTGCGTCAGGAGACGCAAGATTTATTTTATTTTACTTCATTTGTTTACCTGCCTCCCACTATTGGATTGTAAGGTGCACAACAGCAGGAATTTTAGCTGTTTCGTCTACTGCTGTATCCTCAGGATGTAGAACAGAGTGAGACAAATAGCGTGTGCTTAGTACATATTCATTTAATTAATTTTTAACTGAGAATCTACATGTACTAAACATTGGAGATATAGTAATGAACAAAATAGACAAAACTTACCCTTAGGGAATTTATGTTCTTTGAGGATGTTGAATTTTGACTTAGTCAAAGGAAAATCAATAGCTGAATATCTAAGTCATCTCGAACTCAGTGAGTCCAAAACTGAGCTCCCAGACATCCTTCCCTATCAGGCTCCACTTGGAGCCTTGCCCATCTCAATGAATGGCAGCTCCAACTTTCTAGTTGCTCAGACTGAAATGAGTCATTCTTGAGTCCTCTTTTTCTCTCAACACCCCTCATCCAAACCTTCTAGAAAATCTGTTGTCTCTGTCTTTAAGATATATACGGAATCTAACCACTTTCTGCCACCACAGTTGCTCTCTCTATGGTCCAAGCTGCTGCCATCTTTCTCCTGGAACATTGCAGTGTTCTCGTCTCAGATCTACCAGCTTTTACCCTCCCCTCCCAGGTTGCTTTCTACATAGCAACAGTGGATCCACTGGAACTGTACCAGGGAATGTCCCTGCTCTGGCCAGAGCCCCGCAGTGGCTTCCCGTTGCACTCAGGATAAGAGCCAAAGTCCTCCAAGTGACCTTCAGGACCTACGTGAGCCAGTGCCCCCCTCGTTCTTGAACCTGCTCTTGCACCCTCTCTTTGCTGTCTCTGCGCCACCCACACTGGCTTCCTTACAGCAGGCGGTGGCTGGTTCTCTGCCTGAAACGTACCTTCTCCAGATATCCGCATGGATAATTCCCTCCCCTCCTTAAAACCTTTGCTCAAATGTCACCTTCCTCAATGAGACTGACCCCGGCCAACCTCCTAAACTTTCAGTCTGTTCCACCTGCCAACACCCTATTCCCAGTGCCCTCATCTGACTCTCGCCTCTACTTTTTCTTTAATTTCTCCCTCGCTCCATCGCTCCCCCTTGCCCCTTGCTGAAACACAGCTCCAGGAGGACAGAGATTTTGTCTTTCTTGTTTGCTGTGCCAGAATACTGCGTGGCGCATGAGGGTACTCAGTGTCTATTTGTTGAATTAGATGATTAACATACATTTTTGAGGGCTGGCAAAATGAAGACATTAATAATTCAAATTTTGCCTTAGATGACCCCAAACTGAGACATTGGCAAACTTGCTAACTATCAGGTACTTTTGTCTAGTGTTTCCAAACAGCTTTAAAAAAAATGAGTCAGGCCTTTAGTCTTCATCGAAGATTACAAAAGCTGAACTTTAAAAATCAGCTGTTTTTGAGCAATGCACATATAAAATTCTTCTTAAAATATAAGCCTTTTTTTTTGCCATGGACATCATTTTAAAATAGCTGAAACTTCATAAACTCTCTGCCCAATTAAGAAAATGTCACCTTTGAGCTCAGCTAGGGAAGATAAAGTTACCTCCACTATTTGAAAATTTTTGAGAATTTTTCTGAATTACTGAAAATAGCATGGTGATGAAAAGTGATCTGAGTCAAGAGAGAAGCACAATTTTCAGTTACCCAGTAAAGTTTGAGAAATTTAAGTAAATTCAAATGCTGAGGGTTGAAGGTGTAAGTTAGTTGCTAATAAGCTCAAGAACAGAATAGGAGTTTTCTTGGCTTTAGAGACCCTGTGTTCTACCTTCCTTGGTGATTCTGAAATGTGAATTATGCTTTAGCCTGAGCAAGAGATAGAAGGGCTGCTGAAGTCTTGACTCAAATCAAACCTGTGTCCTGGGCACATGGGGAAGGTGAAGCACTTGTTACCTACCCAGCAGGGCTGACACCCCTTGACAGGGCTGGCGTTAAAGTCCCCCAGACTGGCCTTTCCCCAGCTTCAGCATGCAACAGATACTCTTGGTATGCTCTGGCTTACTCAAAATAGGAGTGCTTAATTATTTAGTGGCTGCCAAAAAGAGCATGAGCTTAAAAAATAGAAGCACACTTGTTGTGAATCCTTAGGGACAATGGCGAAGTTTAAGATTATATCAGCTTGAGAGCAACCTATAAACAAACCAAAGAAGGCGGAAAGGTGACAGTTTATATTAAAAACATTTGCCTTGCTGTTCCATAGGATCCATTTGTCCATTCTTGAGGCGGGCAGGCTCTCAGCCATCTTGAAGTTCAGCAGCCTCGACCGTCATCAGAGGTGTGGCGGAGGACGGAGGACGGAGGACGGTAGCCCTGACCTCTGCTGGAGGCCAGCAGGGAGCTGTGTCTGGTGCCGTGGGCATGGCACTGGGACACAGGTGATCATTGCCCACCTCTCCTCCCAGGGGGGGATATTGTGTTCCCCCAGTGAAATGAAAACAGGGCCTGATCTCTCACTGGAAGGAAAAAGGGGACACATCAGCAAGAGAAGGCCTGTGGTGCCCCAAATCTCTGTGGCCGCTGAGGCAGCGAAAACGACTACGTCACTGAGACTAGAGTTTCAGTCTGGAGAGTTAACAGAAAAGAGGAAGTGTGGTTTTTGAGATGCAGAAATTTATTGCCAAATTTGTTGTTGTTGTTGTTATTTATATTTATTTATTTATCTTGTGTTTTATTTTTTTTTTAGTGTTCATACTTCTTTTTTTATTATTTCAGAATATTATGGAAGTATAAACGTTTTGAGTACATAAATTGCTTTTGTACAGTTTGAATCAAAGTTATAATTAAGTGTGTCCATCACCCAGATAGTGTGCATTGTACCTGTTAGGTGTGAATTTACCCATCCCTTTTTTCCTCCCTCCCACCTGCTTGATTTCTGTTGAGTTTTACTTCCAGATGTGCACATAAGTGTTGATCGATTAGTTCCAGTTTAATAGTGAATACATGTGGTGTTCGTTTTTCCATTCTTGCGATATTTCACTTAGAAGAATAGACTCCAGTTCCATCCAGGTTACCACCAAATTTTTGGTTAAAAAAAAGAGATGTCATGAGTGACAGCTCTCTTATAACAGCTTTAAAAAGTTACTGATTTTTGTATTCGTTTATTGTTACGGAAGCTATAAAGATACACGAAACGGTAGACAAGAGTGTACCTATCACCTGTCCAGAGCTGATTCAGAGTCTTGTTTGTTTTGGTTAAGAACTATTTTTAATAAAAATAAATTGGAAACAGTGTAAATGTCTAACCATAAAGTGCTGGTCAGATAAACCAGCACGCATTCGGCATTCATCCTGGGCAATGCTAAGTGACTGCCTAAAAGAATGAAATGGTTCATTAGGTATTGACATGTAAAATATAACTTTATATTTCACAGCATAGTGAAAAAGCAAGCTACAGAATAAAATGTACGCTGTGATGAAACATTTAACAAATCATGTGTATGTGTGTGCTGTGGAGAAAGGGTTTGGAAGGATACAGTTGTTATCTTTGGCAGGGGAGCTTTGGATCAGTTTCACTTTCTCTTTCTTTCTCTCTCTCTCTCTCTCTCTCTCACACACACACACACACACACACACACACTGTCTGAAATTTTAAAAAAAATAGTTTGTATTGCCTTTACCATTAAAAAACTGGAAATATTATGAATAGTTTTAATCCCTCTTTAGCGACAACTAATTTGGCTATACTAACTGCTAGATTGCTGTTTCATGCCTTCAAATCTTGCTTCAAAACTTGTTCTGATAAAACCCTCAAAAATAAGAAAGCAGAGAAGCAAATAACCACAGAAAGGCTTACAGGGCATCACTGATGTAACGCACAGGGAAGGTTCTGGGAAGGCATTGACTTAAAGTAATATTACATTTCTAAAAACCAGAATGCTGCATAAATCATTGATCAGGATGACCATCTTGAATAGTATTTTAAGGGGCTCTGAGCTAACTGATCGGTATTTAAAGACCTTTGTTAGTTTTTTTAAATCTCTTCAGCATTTGTCACTTACGGGAACAATGTCTTAAAATACTATTCTAAGCTTTTCTAAAATGAAAGTTGCCAACTTAGATATTAAATAAGAAAGAACAGCCCTCAGAAGAGTATACAATTTCATTTTCTTTTGGCAACATTCAATTTGTTATATCATCTTTTCAATAAAATAATCAATAAAATTTGGTTTAGGCAAATGCTGGAGGATCCATTATTAATACTCTAGAACAGCAGTCCCCAACCTTTTTGGCACCAGGGACTGATTTCATAGAAGACAATTTTTCCATGGACGGGGGGTGGGGATGTTTCAAGCACATTGCATTTATTGTGCAGTCGAATGTCTCTGCTAGTGACAATCTGTATGTGCAGCCGCTCCCCAGCACTAGCATCACCGCCTCAGATCATCAGGCATAAAATTCTCATAAGGGGCCACAACCTAGATCCCTCACATGCGCGGTTTACAGTAGGGTTCGCACTCCTGTGAGACTCTAATGCCACTGCTGATCTGACAGGAGGTGGCGCTCAGGCGGTGATGCGAGTGATGGGGAGCAGCTGTAAATACAGGTGAAGCTTCTTCGCTGGCCGCTCACCTCCTGCTGTGTGGCCCAGTTCCTAACAGGCCAGGGACTGGTACGGGTCTGTGGTCCAGGGGTTGGGGGTTGGGGACCGCAGCTCTATGGCATTACCAGAGGCCAATGCAGGTGTGACTGGGGAGGGGGCTGGAGCAGGTAGGATTAAAGAAGCTTTGGCATGATCTAGGCCCACTTCTCACATTACAGATAAAACCAGACATGGCGGGAGGCACATTTTTAAGTTTTAACTTTTGCTAGGTATCACGCATCATGGTACCTTCATTTCATCCACAATTTCACCTCATCCTCCCAACACCCTATGTGGAAGGCAGTACTATTCCCATTTTGCAGTTCAGGTCACTGAGGTTCAGAAGGTAAGTAATAAGCCGCAGGTCACACAGTTGATAAGTAACAGAGCTGAGCTTTGAACCAGGTCTCCAATCTTTTACCCACCTCTGCCCACGCCCCTGCCTTGAACTGCCAAATCAGTTACTAAATCCTCTTGTCTCTAGGATGTCTCCTGACTCAGATTGTCTTCTGCAGCCCCACAACTATGGCCTCAGTTGAGAACCTTATCATCTCTTCCTAAACTACAGCAGTAACTCCTAAATGGTCACCCTTTTTCTTCCCACGGTCTCTTGCTAGTCTCTT